>VZRH01008420.1:229016-308703 GCA_013397555.1 Urocynchramus pylzowi | reverse complement strand
GAGAGAGAGAGGGGGGGGGCCTCCAGCAAAGTGCAGCATTTTGGTCCCATGCATTATGGATTTTTTTCTTAGGTCTGGATATGAGCCAAAGCTCATGGGTTCCTTTAACTGACACACTGGTGCAAATAAGAAACACATGCATTATTTAAAAAGGAACTGAGAAGGCTTGCCCACCAATTCCTGTTCTTTCCACGAACACTGCTCTCTATAGCTTTTTCTTCTTCACCGTGAATACTCACAGCACCTAACCATGGGAGCAGGTGGCACACATTTAACACTTCTTTCAACGATTCTCCCTGCAATTTCAGGCAGACTGAATTACAACAGATTACCAGACAGCAGATTTTTAGTGGAATAATGCCAGAGGAGGCATCCTGCTGCCAAGATAATTTAAACATGCTGGGAGCCCAGAGAAATTCTGAGATAAATTGTCCTCTTCTCTCTGCTTTTCTCAGAGAAAACTAAGGCTTCTCTTAGGCAAACACTAGTAGCTAACATAGAAAGGCAGAAGATAAAAACAAGCTGGGAAAGAATCATTTTTCATCTTAGTTTCCCTTCTGTGAACCAGAATAGGGTGTTATTTGTCCATACAAACCTGGTTCAAAATGGGCAAGCACTTTCATCAAGGAGCAAATTCTTTGTGCTTTAGTACATTAAGGTTTTGCATCAACTCCTTCCAAACTTTATGAGAAGACTGTGCAGAAAGAAACCATGCCACTAGAGAAAGAAGATGTTCACTGAAAGGGCTTGTTCATAAACCCATGCACAACATAAAGAGGTGAAGTTACTGGATGTACAAGGAGCCACAGAAGAGGCTTGGTGAGGACTGAAGTCCAAAAGCGTATTGAAGTGTCAAAACATAGGGAAGGCCAAAAATGTCCCCTCCACTTCAAACCCTTGTGACCTATCAGACCAGCACAGGTGAATGACCTCTGACACACACCTATCACTTCTATTTCCCAACTCAAATGGCTGGGAACCTATCTAAAGCTGACTGGCAATGATTCTAAAATTAACATCCCTTTCACTATCACCTCTTAGAGAATGACAGCAAGTATTGCAGCATCTACACAAGCTGTAGGTAGAGTGAAGAGCACATAAACTGACCTGAGGCTTTTCAAAAGCACCTTTTCCCCTAACTGCACAAAGAAGTGGCTGGGGAACTTTTAAAATACCCCCTCCAGGCTAAACAAAAACATCCAGCTGCAGTGGTGTAACAAGATCTTAAAGTCAGAGCTGTGTGTTTTGCTGATCTTCTGAGAGGAACTACTACTTTAATGTGAATTGTATTTAAGGTTTCAAAAGATGCTTTTGACTGAATAGAGATCTTAAAGAACCCAAAGCTACTACAGAAATTGTTACCATCTTTCCAAAAGCATCTCACTGTATTTCAGTGGTAGGCAGAGCTACTGAAAATAGAACAGACTGTAGGATACAAAGGCAGTTAACTGAATTTGCTTAACAGAGTTATACTTTTAGCCAATAAAAAGAACTATAGGATGAAGAACTAAAGACCTATATAGGATGAAATGGACTAGTTTAATCCATGGCACTGACATGAATTATCTTAAAAAACACCGTGATGATCCACTTAGAGATACACATTAATTACAAATACAGCACAGAAACACAGAATTTCTTCTGGTGGTTGAATGGATTTTTCATTACTCAAATGAAGTTAATGAGACATATATTGAACTTGAACTACATCTAACAACATATCAAGAAAAACATTTAAGGAATCCAAACCAACTAAATTGTTAACATTCATATTTATTGGTTTGTTAAAAACCCTCTCCACCATCATCTACCACATGGAATACTGACAGAGAGGTTGGACATCACCTGAGATGAAGAAAACATGCTTAAATAACAGTTGTGCAACTCAGAACTTAGTTGTGCTGAAACACAACAGTGACTAGCACAAATCCCAGGATACACAAGGGGAAAACTGCCTAGGTAAGCAAGTTCAGTAATAGCATGTCTTCCTGGACAGTTTTTTGTTCACTGAGACCGATTTCTTACAGAACCTACTAAAGGAGAATGGTGACTGAACTGTCTGTAATCTCACCAGCCAATACCTTTCTATACTACACTCTACACCCAAGGCCTCTGCTCTGCAAGAATCTCTGCAGACACTGAACTTCACATCATGCAAGACTCAAAAATCACTCCAGGCACAGCCTGTGCAATAAAGAAGAGGGTAGGT
Organism: Urocynchramus pylzowi; assembly: GCA_013397555.1. NCBI lineage: Eukaryota > Metazoa > Chordata > Aves > Passeriformes > Fringillidae > Urocynchramus > Urocynchramus pylzowi. The sequence continues at coordinate 306,494 of VZRH01008420.1, read as the reverse complement.
TTACAACAATTATTAGCTATGCCAGTGGGCTTTCTTTCAAAAGAAAAGGTGACTTATTCCACACAGCATGATGCAGATGCTTCAGCCTCATTTCCCAACAGCACACCAAAGTTAATGGGCAGCAATGGTAAGCTGTAAATCTGCACTAACTTTATAGTGACAAACTTCACTTAGTAATATCTCTTTGCTTTTTTTCTTTGCCTAAGACACTTTGTTGGCTCCTACTCAACGACAGGAAGAAAGATGAATTCACACCCACAGCTAGATAGTGAAGTGGATGGTAAAAAGAAATTTAAAAATAATCTAGGGAAAAAATGAAAGACTTTCATGCATTTTGCAACAAAACATGGTTGAAGCAACACAGGGAAGCTTCCAGTTTAAACACTTTGAGATCTTTAATAGTAACAACTCTGTCAGATATCCCTGGAATAAAAAAGCAAATCAAGTCAGCAGTCACTGTTTTCAAATACAGAGGCTTTTCCTGGCCTACAAAGAACTCCCTGTAAGTGTGTGCTTTCCAGAACTGTTTGTTCACATTTTAGTTGCATTGTTTCCAGTCCTGGTGCTATTTTAAGATATTTCTGCCATGCTGAGCTTTTGTGAACAGACCTGTTTTGTGAACAGGTCCTTAAAATAAAAATACATAACTACCTAGTAATACAATATTATCACCCTCTGGCAAAAACCCTCAAGCCTACTTATATACACTGGAAAACCTAGAGGGCCAAGACTTTAGAAGGAGGGGAAAAAAATTCAGTCAATAGTTATAAACGAAGAAATCCTTGGCAGTTTATTATATTTCACAAAGGATTTCTACATCAGGGCCATTAATCTAATAGCAAACGGTGCTTACAGATGTAACAGGCTGTCTTTAATGCTACGTATTATTTTACTTTTTTTTTCCCCAGGCAAATGTTAATCTAACATACCAAAACCTGGAAAATATCAAAGTTTAAGGAAATAAAACATCAAACTACGATCTCATTTAGGGCAAATTTGAAGAGGACTTTACTTACCTACCACAATATGCTGTGCCTCTGAAATTTGTGAATGTATTTTAATGGGAATTCCTCACAATAATCTGTTGCTTATGCATCCAAGGGGTTACTTTCATGTGAGTGTTTGGCATTCTTCAAAGGCAACTTGCAATACCAAGCTCTTGTGTCAGCCACCCTAATGGAATTTATCACATTAGATTGTGCTGAATAATCTACTGTATGAGGTTGGTAGTAAACAAAGAGAAGTCCCACAGTTATATCTGTATTGATATTAATTAATTCCTCTCTAAGATGATGATGTGTTTGGTTTATTTATTTATTTATTATTTATGTGTTTTGGGTTTTTTGTTTGGTTGTGGATTTTTCTTTTTTTTTTTTTTTTTTTTTTTTTTTTTTTTTTTTTTTTTTTTTCTCTAAACCAATTTGAATTATGAGGGAAAGGCTTTTAATTTTAGACACTATTTGGAAGTGATCCAAAATCTGTCATGCTAGAGCCCCTCATTCAGCTCAGATGAAGCCAAAATTCACATCATCTCACTTTGTATCCTTCTGGCAAAGTGTTATTTATGCAAAGCACAGCCAAGGTCTGTTACGGGTACAAGACTAAAGGGGGCCACATTCCCATCCAATGTCAATTACTTCCTGGTGCTGTGCACAGCTCTGCCAGGTGACAGTTAAATGAGCCCAACAGGCACCCTTGGAACCACCTGATTTCCTGTTGCCTTGAAGGCTTCAGGAAAAAAAAAAAAAAGAAAAAAGAGATGATTATTAGGGATAAATGAGAACAGCTTTGTGAAAACTGAAGTGTGATCTGAGGAAGAAAGTCAAGTCCAGACCCTTCCCAAAATTTTAGTACTTTAATGTTTAAAGTTTTAATAAATGTACTGAATCCATCTAAACCAAACATATTTAAGACTTCTCACAAATCCATCTTTTCTCCAACACTGGAGGCCTGCTAGGTTTGCTTAAGCACACCATGAATGCAGAACTGTGACTTTCTGACTGAGTAAAATCACTAGGTACTACAGAGCCACCAAACAAATGAGATGGGAGAAACTTTGTGGTTAATGAAAAACTTAAAATTTTGTGAGATTTACATAGCTTTTAGCCAAGTGGATAATTTAACAGAAAGACCAATCGACAGAAAATACAAAGGGGATGCTGGGGCAAGAACAGGAAACACCAAGAGGGAAGACAGCAATATGAAACAAGAAAGAAGGGAGAGGATACACAGACACCAAGAACATCTGGAAAAGTGAAAAATAATGAATTTTCTCTAATTCCAAGCCATTAGAGAGCAGTCAACTTATTCATGCAGAAAATGAGTATTTTATTGTCAAATTTCCAATTCTGGATCAATATATAATTCACTAGCTGCAGAGATCCTTTCAGTCTTTAATCCTGTGCCCTTGTGACTGTAATCAGACTGTCTGTCACTATGAATACAAGCATTTAAAAATATACAATTACATGACTTTATAATGAGTAGTGTATATAATTTCACTTACAACTCTACTAACTGGCCACCAAATGCAACACACACTGAGCATTTATGTGTAGAGCCAAATGCTCCAATATTGTTCAAAAACATTCTTGTCAGTCTTATTTTCTCCTGTACAGAAAAGCAGCATCATCGGCCAAGGCCTTACAAAACAAAAACAGGCAGTGATTTCTGAATAGCTTTTGTCTGAGAAAGAACTAACTGGAAAAGGGGAATTTCTAAACATAGGAATCCATTTTCTGACTGACTTGGAAATTGAACCATAGCTGCTGGAACGTTCTTCTCAGAGGCAGCTTTCCCTAACCTTCCAGAGGGCACAAAGCTCACACAGGACTATAGCAAGCACTGTGTTAAGTAAGAGGAGGTACAAGGTGGGTGATTTACTCAGAGAGATGAATTAATGCAGTAGAGTGGCAATTTTGAAGCCACCAGATTTCCGCAAGCTTCTTCAGGTAACTGGTGACAATTTTTGAGGTTAATGATGAAAGTATAACAAATGAAAACTTTCCCTAGGACTGCAATGGCTCTTTAAAATCAATTAAACTCCATCATGTGTGTGTTCTCACTCTGCTGCTATGAACAACAGAAGTTGCCCGGTGTTCACAGGAAAGTGGCCAGTTTCTTCTGGTTTTGGCTGTTATAGAGTTAATTTCTTCTCAGGAGCTGGTACAGTGAGGTGTTCTGGATTCAGTATGAGAACAATGCTGATAACAAACTGATGTTTTGATTGTTGCTAAGTCACGTGTATCCTAAGTTAAGGATTTTCTTTGTGTCTCATGCTGTGCCAGTGAGGAGGTGCACAAAAAGCTGGGAGGGAGCACAGACATGACAGGTGACCTGAAATGGCCAAAGGGATATTCCACACCACAGAACACCATGCCCAGTGTATAAAATGGGGAATTACCTTGAAGCAGGGCTGATAGGAGTTCAGAGACAGGGTCTGACATCAGTCAGTGGGTGGTGAACAACTGTATTGTGCATCACTTGGGTTTTTTTTCCTCTTTGTTACCATTATTATTATTATTTACTAGTACTACTATATTTTACTTCATTTCAATTAATAAACTGTTCTTTTGTCAACCCAGAAGCTTTTGATTCTCCTCTCCATTCTGCCAGGGTGGGGTGGGTGAGTGGCTGCGTGGTGCACAGCTGCCAGCTGGGCTCAAACCGTGACAACTAATAAGCAAGATACTTTTTTAGAATGAGGGAACTAAAAAAAGCCTTTTAGTGCAAAGATCAGTTTAATGTTAAGTGAAGGTAATGGGAAAAATTAATTATAGAGGATTCAACAACATTTTCCAGTACACTACCACACTTATAACAAATCCTCACATTTCTATGTAACCACATTCAGAGCTTCATTTCTGGAATACAGACCCTGAGAAATGCTGAGTTGAAAGTTAGTCAAATCATAATCCCCTACTCAGTGACCCTAGAGATTTGCATTTCCAAATGTAAATTATGTTAGCAGTTGTGTAAAGTTGTTTTTTGGTTTTGTTTTGTTTTGTTTTAATCTGAAAAAACCTGAATAATTGGTACTACCAAGAAATTAAATGCATAAATACCTACTGAAGAATATTCCCGTTCCCATCAAACAGAAGTCACTAACAGAGCACCAGTGGACCCTATGCTATCTACATATTTATGACAGTAGATAATCAAACTTTTACTCCAGTGTAACCATAAAATTACCATGGGAAATTGAAAAGAATTTTATAATAACTCATCAAAACTCAAACTCAGCAACAAGACAATGTGAAATCAAAGTTTGAGGAGCTATAAAAAATTTCACATAATTTTGAGCAGTCAGTCTTTTCACATCTGCCCCTCTCCAACAATAACAAATCTAACATTGTAAAGGCAGACTGATAATGCTGAGTGGTGATTACATGTAACTCACGTGTTATCAAATCCAACTGCCTCCACACACATGCTGAAACTGGATATATGAAGCCTGAGGATGCCAGTGAACAGATTTAGATCATTGCACACTGAAGAAACATTAATTAAGATCTACTATCTATAAAAAGTGCTAGCAATGCCCCCAAGATAAGAGATGGCACTAGCAGTAAGGAGCTGCTTATAAAAGGCTTCTTAGGCACGTCACATCCACAGCATTAGCACATTGCTCACTGATGTGCTACATCGGCGTGCTGCAAGTTCTGAAACTTGGCACTCCTGATAACTGGAGTGGCTTTCCCCTTTTGTGCAGCTTCAGCTGAGGGTGAATCATAGCAGAGAATTAAGAATGAAAATGCTTGAACTTCAAGGCCCTTCCCCCTCCGATCATGACAACCATACTGACTAGTACTAAAAAAACCCTTCCTTGTGGTAAAGTTGATTTCATTTATTTAAACCTCCACATTTTTAAGTCACCATTTATCACTGATTCAGTGATAAATTAATTTAATAAATTAAATAAATTTAGTTTACTTCTCCTCTTCCAAAAAATCTGAATTTAAAGAAAAATATTTTGGCTTGTGGCTTGGAAGTGGCACAAGTCAATAGTCATAACAATTTAGTATTTTCTCTTCACTTTATTATTTTTTAAACACAAACAGGAGCCCCCTCGCCTTGAAGTTTCTCTATTTCCCTCAATGTAAAAGCTAACCTTGACAGTAAACAGCTTTAAAAAACCACATGGGATCATTAAAGGTACTGACACATCATGACTGAAGAATGAGTTGATCCAAGTTCAGATGTTCTGCACTGATGATTATATTTTCTATTAATGCATGGGAAAATAAACCAAATATCTGCTGTTGAGACAGTTTCACACACTAAAATTAAGTGCCACAAAATATGAGTGCTCAAGTGCTCTACTGCTTCCTGTGCTTTGGTGGGACACAACAAGGCATATCTCTGAGCTTGGCCCATACTGCTTTCAATTAAATTGAATAACATAATTAATTTATCTCAATGCAGAAAAAAGTCCAAATTTCTCAGTGGTAGTTGAGAACTTCAGCATGTTTATTTATGGATGAATTTGGTATTTCATTACACTTGTAATTACTATTAAAACCAAGAATTAACTTCATCTAATTACACAAACTGATTTTGCTTGATTTTTTAAATTAAAAATTATAATAATAATACTAAAAAAGATAAAAACTGATGACTTTATTTCATACCATCTTACTGTAAATACCATCCTAGGCCCTTTAGCATTTCATAGAATCCATACCATTGGGCCCCAAGGTTCAGACCTTACTTGATTTGACCACCAGCTGTTTCTATACCTACAGCCACTTTTTCTTCAGCAAATGAACCCCAGTTCCCTACCACCCAAACTTCTTCAAATAGCAGTTCATCAGATTTAACTATTGCTAAATCTGCATACTGGAACACATGCATTCAAATCTATTTTAAATGCTGCAAATCTCTTTAAATAGAACATTATTTTTGAAAGATCCCAACTGTAATTTGTTTCTACATAAAAGGTTTTAGTTTTCACCCTCCATACAGCAAACACTATTAATGTTTCAGTTTCTCTAGAGACTATATGGATTAGACTAAATGGAAAATTGCCATGACAACAGCACCGTTATTTTAGGTATTAGAAATTCATGCCAAGTTAAATAAAGGGCATATGCATGGTCAAGAACAAGTTTTCTAACTGCTCTGACAGCCAACAATATATCCCAATATAATTTAAAATGTTCTAGAACTGGAGAATTAAGCCTTAAGACAAGACTGAAAATCAGTTACAGCACAATAGAACATCTTTAGCACTCTATTGTGTTGATAATTGCTGGCATCTGTCCCAGGCAGAAGAAGTCAATCTGACCAGAATCACTTTTTTAGAGTGCCCAAAAGACCAAGCCCCACATCCCACTTTCAGAAATGGACAACTGTCCATAAGGCTAAATCACTGAAGGTGTGAGAAGGGGACAACTATTCCCAACTTTTAAGTGCTTCCATCAAAGTTTGAAAGCCATGGCCAGAAGACAGCAACCTTCACATCCTTCCTCACTGCAAGTGCTCTACAGTGTAAAAGATCAATTCACATGTTAATCTTAAATACAAAGATTTAAAAGTGTAACTCACAGATCATCAAAAGTAGTTAGATGCCCCACATGACTACAATTCCCAAGTCACTTAGACACCTCTGTTAAAGTGACTCAAAATTATTATAAAGGCTTTTCCTATACTTACAGTGCATATGGAGCATTTTTGCATAAAGAAAATTATGTCCCTGCCCATGGCAGGAGGATTGGACTACATGACCTTTAAAGACTCCTTCCAACCCAAAACTTCCTAGGAGAATATGATTTTGTGTATCTTGCAATTTAAAAATATCTAAAATATAAGGATAAATCTAAAATTGTCTGAAGCATTTAAGAAACACCTGTGCTCCTGAGCACAATTGCCTGTGTTTTCCTTACACAGGTGAAAAAATTTAGGGAACCAAATGGTCCAATCAGTTAAATTCTGAAAACTTGAAAATTTGCTAAAATCCTCCTCAGCAAGTCCTAAACTAGGGCATTTTTACTTAGTCCCTAAACATAAAGACAGCCAGCTTCAGGCTCATAAAACAAGTTGTTTTTTGTTTATGAGCTTCAGGCTCATAAAACAAGTTGCAAGTTGTTCAAGCTTCTCTCTGAGTGAATTGTAAAGGTGTTCTCTAAAAGAGAAACACTCTGTACCCAACCTTGGAATAAAAACAAACACTTGTAAACAAAACCTGAAAGTGTTACTGACTAGCACGCTGTAGCTGAAAAAGAGCACCTACCTTGACTCTGATAATAGACTTCCGATGATAAAAGCAGCAAAGTGCTGCAATCAGCATTTGAAAAACATTATAATCCTTCGGCATTTTCAGTTCTGCTGCCTGTGCTTCCTCAAGACTGAAGATAAACAGTCACTGCCAGCAGTGCCCTGAGGTTCAGCAAGCTCCCCAGTGTCACCACTGCCTACCAGTGCTGCTACACCCTGACTCACGTATCAGTCTGGGACACTTTCCACAGCTGAAGCTGATACCATCAATTCAGTGACCGCTGGCACGCTGGCTTCCAGCATGCCATACAGAGAGTGCCAGAATCCTCATGTGATCTGCTCCACTCACCAGTGAAATCCTAGCTCCTCTATCTTAGTATCCCCTGCCTCAGAGATGCATTTAAGGCATCAGCACAAGCCAAACTTCTCCTCTTGATGAGTTACAATACCTGACTGTCTCCCAGTGCTGATAAAGGCTTAATCAGTTGCTTCAGCTCAATCATGCAACATCTCTGCCTCCATTATCAATTATACACACATAAAAGAAAAAAAAAAAAAAAGAGGAAAAGCAGTTGATTACTGTTTGACAACTGTAAGAATTGAGCTTTGGTAAACAAGGAAAATGGTAAATCTGTTTATTTTTAATTAGGAAGCTTCTGGCAGACAGTCCTTGGAAAAAATAGCAAGAAAACAACCCTGTAAACATTGTCCGTGTCATTGCCAGGTAACCAAAGGTACCTTCAGTATTTAAAACTCTCAGTGGACAGCTTTATCTTGGTGATAGTCCCATGGCATTGTGCAAACTGCTTGAGAAAGAAAGAACTGAATTCATGAACATGTCTGATTTCGCAAAGTAAAAGTTAGCACCACAACAAAACAAAAAAGCGGCAGTTTTATTTATGCCTGTGATTTCATTCTCTTGGACAGCACAGTCCATAGCTTACTGACCAAACTGAGTCAGCAAACTGCTCATCAGCAAAGAATCTGCCTGACATACCTCAAGGGTCTCTCAAGAACCAGGGCAAAAACCAGGCAAACAACTTGTGTAATTATAATAACTGTAAGAGACAAGACACCACCTCCACAGCAGCCTAGTTAACAGATCTGGTGAAAAGAAACCAAACGGACTGGACTGAGGAGTACAAGACAGCCTGTAACACTTAAGAATGAGAAACTTTGAAGAGATCAGTCAATTATTACTTGGCTGATACCAAAAATTATGCAAGTCACAAGCATTTCAGATCTTGGATTAGGAATAAATTAATCCCAAAGAGTGGTTAAAATGAATAGTTACTTGTCTTTTTCATCAGCAACAAGTATATTACATAATTAGGAGGACTTACATTAAATACTTATTGATGGCCTCAGGTCTCACTTGCAAGGTACCTCTCACCTAATAACAGAGTACTTCCTTCCCACACTGACTGAACAATGGGAAGTGCCCTCAGTGCCTGCATCCAGCAATACGAATTGGTGCACAAACCAAGCAGCAGCACCGAGAAAAGACATAAAATGTGCACTGCCTTTCAAGGAAAATGAGATGGAGTGATTAGCTGAAAAGAAGATGAAAACTCTGTGTTGATAACAAGGAAATGGAAGTGTGATGTGTATAGTTCTCTTACCTATCTGATCATGGAAGGTTTGCAGGTACCTACCACCAGGTTAAGCACCAAGCCCAGAATGCTTATAAGGGTAGCCAGACTATTTGGCCATGTGTAGGAAATGTTATGCAAGAGACTCTTCTGAGAAAAGGAAAACAATGTAGGAATAAAAGAACAGAACATTAAATGGACTGCAAAGTAATAAAGCTGGCAGAAAAAAGATAAAAGATTGGCCAGAAAAGAAGCTGAAAATACAGACTTTGAAGATGACGTCCTGCTTTATGACCAACTCAACGAATGAATAGATAATATAACAGGAATGTGAAAGTACTCTCCTTTTCTTTTCGCACTGTGCTGCAGTGTATTTTAATTTACTTTCAGTTATTTTTCCACTTTGAGGAACTCCACAGGATTGCTTTAGTAGGTAGCCAGAGAAGAGAAGATTAAAAGATACCCTGCAAAACTTCAAACACAAAAGCCTCTACTGTGATGCCTGTTTCTTGACTGCAATTTTTTGGTACTGTGGCAGGACATCTCATAACGGACCGTATTTTTGAAGAATATTAATCAAAAGTTCTCATAATAACACCCTAATCCAATTTTAAAACTGGAAGGGCAGGAGGGAGGGATGATGAAATGGGAAATGAAATTGAAGACTGCATCAGTCAAGGTGTTTTTGCTTTACAATGCTGGCAAGACAGTATTAACATCACACACTAAGGTTTCACTTGCAATACCATGAACAGAAACTATCCAGGCAAGAAATGCAAACAGTAGGTGGCAAGAAGGGCTATTAGGATGACTTAGCTATTTTGGCAGCAGAAACAGCTGACTTAGCAGTGCAAATAAGGTGGACCACTTCTGCTCTGAAAAGAATTAGAGGTTCCAAAAAGGAGTTCTCTATGGGGTTGGGAAAAAAAAGGACAGGAGTACTATGACCCATCAATGTGTAAACCTACACTGAAATTTGAACAAAGGTTCTGATCCATCATCAAGAATAAAACCCCCCAGTTTTTCAAAAAAAGGAGGATTGGAGTGGCAGTTCCTTATTTCCTGTCTGCAGTGAAATAAAGCATCAAAAATTATGTATGTTGAGAGAATGCCAGAAATAATGAACCTTAAAAATGAATACTCTACAATTTCATACAGCAGCTGCCAATGATTTTCATCAACAGGATAACTGATAGGAAAAAGGATACTTTACTTAAATAGTAAATTTTAAATGTTTTAAAAATTAAACTAATAGGATTTTTCTTTTTATTAAGGTTAGTATGACTTCTGCCTAGACAGCTCAATGAATGGCTGACAACCTTTGCACGACACTGTGATACAGTAGTATGAAAATTATTATTACTGGAAGGAATCTCAGAGAGTATGTGAGAAACCTCTGGGTGATAGTATGGTATGCCCTGCAGTGATGGCTATCATGACTGACAGCCTTCAGCTGCTCCAATTATGCTTCATACATAGGTAAGGATTTACATTTTTAAATACTGACTCAGAGAAACAAAGGATAGCTTAGTCACATATTCACTCCCCCGGCCTTAAATATTTTGCTGGTACTTTGGGTTCTTGGACTCTGCACATGAGAAACAAACCTGTTTATTGTACCTTAGAAACATCAAATACAATCCTTTTGCTAAGTCATCTATTGATGTATTTTAAATGCTCTCCACCACCGAAATGTCAACCATCAGCTTTATTTCTTAGTTCTCAAAGATTCTTCCTTCCTAGAATCTTAAATTATCTGATAATCTCTTCATCTGTTTCTGTGGATGGCCAGCTAGATTATTTTTCATAATTCTGATAACCAAGCTTAACAAGAAAGGATTTTTCAGTTCATAAAATCCATGGCCACACGAGTTCAAGGACACTTGAAGATATATTCTGTGTTGAGCTCCTAACAGCCCATTAGGAACAGAAATTAAGGAGTCTCTGCTAACCCCATCTGTTATTGCAAAGCCTCTAAAGTTATTTAGGATAGTTTCATGGTCTAGTTTAAATTACTCAGTGCTCCCTTGACACACCTAAACTGTGTCCAGCTTGCTCACAGCACATTGCATATGCAAGAGTTTGAGGAGTTCACACAGGACAGAGTGAACCTGCTCACGGGGAATCTTAGGCTGCTTTAATCGTACAGGTCAAACAAGAAAGAAACAAAGTAGCTTCAAGATTTTAAGTGGCTCAAGTAAAGCAACCACACTCCTTGAAAATAGAAATGCTTGAAAACTCACAAGCAGTCTGAAGTTATCAAAACAGTCTCCAGAGCTATAAGAGGTTATTTTGAACCAAATATCAGCCATGGTCATGGGAGTGCTTAGAATTCACACACAGAATTATGATGATTTGTGATTTCATACTAGAGAAAGAGAAATAATTTCAGACTACATTAGATGAGGGAATTGTTGGCCTGCCACTTTGCTTTGCACTGCTCTATTCATTTAAGTATTCAAATCAGCCTAACAATATTCAGTGAAACTCATGTAATGCTTTACATTTCACTGCAGTAAATGGAAGTAAACAATGCAGGCAGGAAGCCAGCTGTAAATGAAAGAAGCACTGTACAAGGGTCAAGAGCACAAATCTGATTAGAAACAGCCCAGAGCCAGCCCTGAGCACTGCTGCTGAACGAGTGACGTCCCACAGACATGTCCCCATTACACAGGGCATGACCTATGGTCGGAGTGCCTATGGCTACAAAATGGCAGCTCTGGGGTTGTAGTGAAGTACAATAGGAATAAAATTTGAAAGAAAAAACTCAAAGAAAATCAAGTAACTTAAATCCTCACTTGAAACAGTTTTCATTTTAATACATAAGAGATTTTACAATAACTAGTTGTTCTTTTTAATATAAGAAAAAGTCAGGAAACAGGACAACTGATAAATTGTCCATAGAAACACCTTCACAATGTCCACTTCCAGTTAGTTTTAGTGGTAAATCCTGCAGATATGGCACATCGCCTATAACAAAGCTCTGGGGGCAGATGCCTCCACATACAGGTAGTGCCCAACTTTACAGCTGAACACTTTAATTAAAGTGTAGAATAAGTGGAAGAAAGGGGATGACAACACTGTCAGAAGGTTTACTTTTATCCGTTCCTAACTCAAATGTCTACAGGCACATAAAGTCCCATCTCACAGCTCATGTCCTACCATTCCTGTCTCAATTCTCAACAGAACTGACTTTCATGTTCTCTGAGATAACCTCACTTCCTGCATGCTGCTGTTGGTGCAGCTTCTGATCATAAATCAGCAGATAGAGCTGCAGCTGTAATTACCCTTGTTTGCATTGCAAGGTGTGGTGTGGGAGAGGTCAGCTTAATTTCTTCCTCCTTTCTATCGTGGTTCCGTGAGGCAGCCTCAGAAATACAATGCAGTTGTACAGGAATAGAGAGAAAACAGAATTTGCATCTATTTAGTTTACACTGCTGCTTGAATAAATCTCTTTGAAAATTTGCCTCTCATAAAAACACAGGTCTACAGGTACAAGAAATAAATGCCCAACCTTCTTACGAGCTTCCTACTAGGTCTTAATTTGCACCTTAAGACATCCAAATGCCTTTGAGATTTATATGTTTTAGTTATAAAAGATCAAATTTTTTCAAAGTCATCTGGCAGTAGGTAGGTCTGGTTTTCCAACTAGACACCTCCCTATGATGAATTCACCAGCAGGTTTAATTGAGCCTACCAAAAACTAGTATAAGTATTCTTGAGCTCCACCTACTGTCTGCCAACCCACGTACAAACATGAAATAATTTTGTAACGTCCCACCTATTTTCCTTCAATTTGTTCCTTGGACTGGGAAAAAAAAAAAAAAAAAGGCATGAATTTTCTTTCAGAATTAGTTCACAGTTTATGGGTAATACCTTTTCCTCTTTCCTGCTGAGTTAGCTTTCATTAGTCTAACTAGTTTTGCTGGACAGCATATCAGAGTTGTCTTGCATATAAAAATAAGGCATTAAGACAACTGTTAACTTCAGACTTCTGTATTTGAAAGTCTCCCCAGTCCTGTCACAGTAAAGTGCTTGTTTGTGTGAGATTTAAACCAATTCTAAACATAATGGAAAGATGAAAAAAAAGTTATTACTTCTCCAGGGTAAGCAGACACTTTTAAAATATCAGCTAATTATCTAAAACTCCTGGATAGCCTAAAATACTTCCCTTTTATACACAGGATGTATATTTTGGATGTGCAGCACTCAAAAAGAAAACTTACAAGTCACTTGGGCTCTGTCAGAGCTTGGCTTTTCAAAAGTCTTTCAATGTTTTACTACCAAAAGGATTTGAGGATATGGAGGCAAATGACCACCAGGTATTCTAGACAGGCAACATAACATTATGCTCCATTATTTGTGTAGATGCTTATTTTCTATAAATATCCAACATACAAAAATGTCAGGCCAACCTGCTCCTTTGACAGCACATAGCAGTAGATGACATCCCAACTGAAACATCCCAGTGTTCCTCCTGCTGCCCTCTCTGCAGGCTGAACTGTATCTCAGTGTGTCTCCAAAAAAGAGGCAAGATAGACACACACGATGGACCAGTCTTATTCTAATTATCATCTGTAAACACAGCTCTGAGAGATGAGGAGCTTTATCTCTCTAGGCTTTATCAGTAAGAGGACCCAAAATGCTTAATGAAAAAAAATCATCATCATCATCATCTTCTCTCCACACATCATATACTCACTTCCCCTTGTGGCTCATGGGCTTACAGACAGTGAAAGATCAACAGTAAGGTGTTGCATGGAGTAAACATTTTCATGTCCCTAACAGCTTTTGCTATTAGTCTGTCTTCAAAACGATGAAAACTATAAACCAGCCCCCCTTTTTTCCTCTTTCTTTGAAAAGTAAATGCACATCACCACGTATCCATATTTGCTTTCGCTGACACGGACATCATGGCTTGGGTATATTATCAAAAGGCCAGGTTGGACAGGGCCCTGAGAAATCTGGTCTAATGAAAGGTGCCACTGCACAAAGCAGGGGATTGTAGCTAGGTATCTTCTGAGGTCCCTGCTAAGCCAAACCATTCTGTGATAACTCCCAGCATTTGAGAACCATTGGGATTAATATTTTGGACAAAACAGGTAATTAGTTTAAATACAAGTTTCACAAGATTACTAGAGATAAAATAGGACCCATTTTTTGTACCCCAGGACTTCTATCCTGTGTTTCAGATTCAGACCTTCCCAGCTTATGTTTCTCATCTATAAATAAGACCTGATAGCAGTCACTGATCCTCTAACAAAGGTATTGGAAAGTTCAACTAAGGAGCTACTGCCATCAGTGTTACTACAGGTGCCAAGGAAATTAGAGCAAAGTAATTGTATAGTTTTCAACTCAAATATCAGTGCATGTAATGGTTTTTGAGGACCCTAGACTAGACATCACTTCACTTGGGAGTTAATGAGTAATAACAGAAGAAGTGGAATACAGACATTAACTGGGTCAAACCCATGGCAGGATAACATGTAAGATTAACCATTAACATGCACAGAGAGGATGCTTGCTGTTCTAAGAATTATCAGCGTTTTATATTTACTAAAGCACCCTCAGCAGCATTACAGAAGATGCTCCCATAAGTAAAATACCCTTAACTCAGTTTCAGCATCAGGAGAGGGGAATGTACTGCTGAAAGACTTCATAATGAAGGCCAGAATAATTAGAAAGCCACTATCCACTTGACTCAATTCATATTAGGATTATCATTCACAAAGAAAAAATATTCCTCCTCACAGTACACTAACTTCCCTCACCCCTGATCCACAAAACCTCAAAACCTCAACCAGCCAAGAGAACCCACAAACCCCACCAACCACAGAAAAACCCAGATCTTAGAGCAAACCAGGCCATTCAGGAATTGGGGGCTGGGAAAGAACAAATAGATCCTAATAGGAACAGGCTAACTTGGGGTTCACTGCTCTAGGGAAACATGAACTAGGACAGTAGACTGAAAGTGCATTGTCTTGCAGAGCTGTAGAATCATACTTACTGCATAATTTACTGCAAGCACCAATTTACATTTTATTCATCACTTTGCAGTCAATACATTACAGAACTGCTGACTCAACCTTATTTTCAGAGACCAGCCTGTTGGTCAAACAAAATTCAACAGAAAATACTGAAACTTGGGTGTTATATTACACCACTAATTATGAATAACTGCATTGTATCAAATAAGGTAAGTTTTCCTTAACTCCAAATGAATAGGGCAAGATTCCCACCATGATTTCAAGGTAATTAAATACTTGAGAGCTGCTGAATTTCAACAATCTATGTAACTCCTTTAGTATTTTTTTTTCCTGGGCTGATGAAAGCTTTTAGGAACAATTATCATACATAAAGAAATAGTTGCCCCTTTTAAGTACAGAAAGGGCAGACATGGTAAAACAAGCCTAGTATAAGGCTGAAAAAAAATATTTCTACTACCTGAAATTTTACTATCACCAGAAAGGACTGAAAGTAAAAGACAAGATGCTTTGTCCAACTTATTGCAACAGGGCAAACTTATCCCACTAGAAAACTAAATATAGTTTATGAATAGAAGACAGAGGAACAAAACCAACCAAAAAACGCCAACCCAAACCTGCCTCCCCCCCCAAAAAAACCCAAAACCAAACCTCTATGTGCAAAATATCACGATTTAGGATAGTTTTTCCCACAATAACAATTAAAAGATCATTAGACTAATCTAGTTTGGGAGGTAGAGCAGATTATTTTGGGATCATAAGGAAACTCTTTTGTTGGAAGTTTTGGGCAAAAAAGAACATCTGTTCTGACAGTCTCAGGGACACCCTGACAAAAAAAAAAATTCTCAAGTTCCCTCTAGGACCTACTTCTATAACTTAATGACAGGAAGGAGGGGAAAATACCCCCCCAATCCTGTGCCTCTTGAGAAAAAGCAACCAACTTCTAACAGCCAGGCTCTTACGAGAGGTACAAATAAATTATTATGAAACGTGATTTGAATAACCATGACTCGATTAAAAATATCCAGTCAAGTGTTTCTTTTCCAGCAGAGGGCAGTGCACAACCAGCAACCACCCTGCGAGAATCGAACCGAAGGTTTCATGGAGACCGAAAACTACATGCATTTAACATTAGACTGGCTCGAACAGAATCTTTCATGTCTGAATCGCACAGCTTACATACAAGGGGCAACTTCTGTGGAATGATGTATATAAAGCTTCCATTCCTGCTATGCAGAGAAACATTAAAAAAGAGGAAATGTCTCTGTCTGAAACCTTACTGACATCACTGATGATCTTTGAGTTGGATGACAAATCCGTAGTGACAGAGATGTGTAAAGTCCAAGCTGGCCACATGGGCATACTGCTGCTCTCCTCGAAAAACCACATTTCATCTGATAACTGCACCTTCTGTGATATTGTTGTCCTTGTTGCAGTTGCAAAATGTGTGGAAAAGAAGTCCTTAAACCACCCTACAGACTCAAAAAGAACCTCCTGGTCACGCGGTGCCTTCGTGTCAGGCATTCCTCCCAGCTCTGCTACTTAATGCTGTCAGACATTTGCTTTAAAACAGAAACCCAACCAACTTTCTGCTCACAAGCCCCAGCTCGCATCTCAACAGGCAAGTCTCTGCAGGATATGATACACAGCAGAACAGCAATACGCTGGACTTGGCAAGTTTTCCAGTGAGGTGAGGATTTCTCTGATATATTTCCATGTCTAAAAAAAGGCTGCTCGCAAGGAAATTTCACTGTCATCAGGAAAAACTGTTTCTCAAACTGTGGCTACTTGACATGATGATGCAGATTTTTTCCTAAACTTACATACACACATATAAACTTTACTTTTGATCACCCTCTTACCAAAGTATCTTCAGCCAATAGAATTGTGAGAGTCAAACACCCATGCCTATATTGGATTGGCATCCACAATATTATGAATTTGTGCAATTAACTACACAAACTGCATCAATAATCTCATAACCTGATCTAAGTTCTCTGAACTTGAATTAAATCCACAGAATATTGTCCTATCTTGCAAAGCTATAGATAATGATAACACACTGGAAGTCATAAGAATTTTATTTTCAGTTGCACTAACCAAATCCATGAAGAATGACAGTAATTTCTATCACAATTTGCTTTCTAACAAAATCAAGGAAGAGTAAAAATAGGAAAAAAAATAACACTGTGGGGCTGAGACAAACAAGAATTCTTCAACAGAACTTCACAAGAACTCTTTTTCTGCAGCTGAAACTTCCTTAAACCAGCAACAGTTTTTTCCAGTCTGAATCTAAATATATACTTCCCTCATGACCATGCTAAGCAGACAGTCATAAATTTCGCAAATTTTCCACCAACAGAATAACATATAACTCCAAAACTTCAGGACATAGTAATATTTATCAACTCTCTGCTGATATGCATTTCTGTAATTATTAAGCACTATTTCCAGAGGAAATGCTTAAAAGGTTTCCCTGACAGGAAGAGAGAAATCTCTTGTTTTTTCTTTTCACCCTGATAGAGCTTCAATGATTAGAGCACAGATTTCTATAAAAAGATCCTAATGTATTTATAGTGAATAGGAATGGGACAGAAAGCTATCTTTAGTTCACATGCATTTGATCAAAATGACTCACAAAAAGTTCTCTGACACACTCTAATCTGCCAGCCCTTGATTCTTTCTCCCTTGCTGCAGGAATCTGTTCTGTGGATGTGCAGACTAAGGGTGTGGGAAGAACCTGCAGAGGCTACCAATGGATCTATTATTTGGTTGATAAAACTTGTAAAAATCTCACAGAATGTACAACGTGCCATTGTGTTCCTGAATTTCTTTCATGAATTGGTAACAGCCTGACTCAAAGCAGTCTGGCCTGTTTTCACTTCCACCATAAAAGGTTTTTTTTGAAAGAGCCATTTAACTGTGACCATGGTTTCAGCAGCACTGTGAATACAAAGGAAGAGCTGAAGCCATATGGACACTTCAGTATACTCAGACTCCAGCAAATAAGTACATTTTTCATCCCCCCTTAGAACTTGCATAATTAGCTCTCTTTACATACCGAATTAACTAATACATCAATATTCAAGATGTAGTAAACTGCAACTCGTGAGCAATGTAATTTATACACGGTATTTTCTGTCTTGTATCTTGAGCAGAATAAAACAGCAGAAAAAACCAATTTATTTTGCCTTTCCTCTGTTCAGAGTACTTCTGAATACAAGGATTTATTTATACTACTTTCAGTCCCCATATTTCAGCAAGGAAAGGTTTGTTAAAAAGCAAAGTGCTACACTCAGCTCTGAAGTTTACCATCAGTCTATCTGCTTGTAGTTACTATGGCCACAACAGACATGATGACATTCTTCTCACTGTGAACCAGCACACAATCAAAACCAGCACACTGGTCTGTGCCCAGGTCTTTCTGTAGAACTGCTTTTTAAATCTAGCTGGTTTAAAACTAGCTGTTTGTCTCGAAGAAGAGTAGGTATGACTGTGCAGCCTGATAAAGTGGATCAGTTATCAGAATGGCACTCATCTGAATTATCCAAATAGCCACCTCCAATTAGTGTGTCAGGGAGCAACAGGGCTGGGGCTGCTCCCGACAAGAACACAGGGTGGGCAGTGTGCTCCCAGCAGGGTGCAGTTCCACAGCACCCAGACCCAACCAAGGTGAGCAGGATGATGACACCAACAGGTCCTGTGACATTCCAGAGAGCCTCAGGCAAGAGAGGTAACAGGCCAGGTATAAAGTCTGTCCTGGGCTACCCACACAGCACTTGAAAACAGGACTAGGGGCAGAAACACCCTCTGAACAACTGAGGCAGGGTCTGAAGGCACAGCCTGATGCAGCCCTTGCTCAGTGGCTGTGGGTGGAGGTCCGAAGTGAGGCTGGCCAGGACACCTGAGAACAACTAGTGCCCTCAGGGCCCTGACACAGTACAATTTGCTTGGGACTGTAACTCTTGGGTAGAACTGCCAGCAGCCAAACTATCCTAACACAACTTAAATTTGTGCCATATATTACTTTCAAGGTAATGTAATTCTTTCAAGGCAAATTAATCCAAAGTCTCTCTTCTCTTTCCAGCCTGAATAGCAATGAGAGAAACAAGAATCAGTATCAAGACCTAACAATTACCATGTACAATTAGTTCCAGTGTGAGTTTCTGTGTATGAGTGATACATCACACGTGCTTCATGCTCAAGTTTATATGTGTTTTCATTCAGTAAATCAACACTTCTCTGTTGAGAGACAACACTAATTATATTTTCCTGTGCACTAGAAAATACAAATGTGCTACTCAGAACTTTCATATCCTGAAACAGCAAAATATGACTCCCAAAAGTGCTCTTGTAGTTTTCTCTCTCTTCTCTTACTATCTCTTTTTCATTTTAAGGTATTTTTTTACCACTTAAGGAACATGTGTCAAATCCTACCTGCTAGCTCAAACTACGTAAGTACGGACTACATACCAAAGAGACTTTGTGCAAATGGTAATGATGGTATAAACATGCTGCAGAAATCTACTTTTTCAGCTTGAGAATGTCAGTGTTCAGCAGTTTATACCTGCCACCATAATGTATTTGAGGATCTGGAAAATTTATCAACATTAATATAATAGTTATCATATGGTAAGTTACAGAAAACAATGAACACATACTTGCTAAAACTGAAGCCAACAAAGGCAGTCCAAGATCCTGTTGGTATGAATTCACCCACAACTTTTACAATTAAGGTTAACTGATAAAAAAAAAGTTAGAGGTAACTGATGAAAGACTTTCTTTATTTATGATTGACTGATTTCTGTGTAAGAACACATTTCTAAAACCAGTTTTATTAGCAACCCAGACTTTTACAGACCAAAAAAAAAAAATGTTTTGGAGAGTTATATTTATAAGAAAGCAATTTCTGCATATTTTTCAAAGTTGTAGTTTGAGATTTCTTGTCTAGAACTCCTGTTACAAAACCACTGAACTAGGATCCAAACTCGAAGTTCACTAAAGGTAGGGATATAGACAGGAAAAACTGAAAAAGGAAGAGGAAGAGAAGGGATTGGTAACCCTTGTATTCTCCCTCATAAGTCTCTTTTCCCCAGGCTTTCCTCCTCAACATCAAAGTTTTAATTACTAAGCTTAGCACCACTGCCATTGACAAGAGTCCAAGACAAGCTTCTGCTAGGAAAGTTGAAAAGACCAGAAACCACATTTATAATACAGAACTTGCTGAAACAAGACAAGACACATATTGATGAACTGGCTCATGATACCTCTGCCTTCTACTTAGTCACAGCATTAAAACTGTAACAGCATACTCAGTACAGCACAGTGTGAGACAGTAAATTAAAGACAGCAATTAACACGTCCACCACTTCGTTGCCTCTGGCACCCCCTCTTCCACAGTGCTCTTGAGAAGGCTTTTGACCTTCTCTTCCCTACCATATCCCAACTTCAGGCTGGGATTGAGGCCAGGGACCTTGCAACACTGAACTACCTGTTCAGAGCAGAAATCCAGCAGCTGATCTGACAGTCTCCTGTGGCAGCCACTTCTTGGACCAGAAGTGAATTTTCACCTTTTTAGTAATTTTAGTAAGTATAGTGCTAAAACTGTAAGCCTAAAATTGACATTTTTATTATATTTTCAGATGTGTTTCTTTACTTCCCCAGAAATCCATAAGCAAAAAATACAACTTCTTTTAATCTACTAACCAAAGCAAGAATTTAGGCAGTCACCATGCAACCGTAAAGAAGCCCCATATAAAAATGCAACCTACACCCAAAGTACAATGCCCACAAATATTTACTGAAGTTGTAAGAAAACAGTCTGACATTCATATTTAGGTTCTCTGTACCAAAAGACAGACAGCTGCACTATTTATCTACAAATAACAGGAAATGCTCTGTCAGTGCTGGGTATAGACCAAATAAAATATTTTGAGGGTAAGAAACAGTACCTTACCTTAACATATTCCAATGTGGGATCCAGAATATTCTGATCTCTGTAAGGAAATGGTACCAGGAGAGAAGGACAGATGGAAAAACAAACAAAAAAATGGTAAGTCCAAATATAACCTCATACTGAAGAGATGTATTATTATGAGCAATATGCTACTAGGTCACATTAAAATTCTTGTTAAAACTTGTGTGTTAAAGCTTGATAGCCTATGCTATCTCATTTTTAATAAATATATAAATCACAGGTTTCTTCTAGAAGGACATGTAGTGGAGTCATTAGTACTTAATTTGAGAAATAAAGTTAATTATACCATTTTAAGGAAATAAAAAAA
Source organism: Urocynchramus pylzowi (assembly GCA_013397555.1). Classification (NCBI taxonomy): domain Eukaryota; kingdom Metazoa; phylum Chordata; class Aves; order Passeriformes; family Fringillidae; genus Urocynchramus; species Urocynchramus pylzowi. The sequence continues at coordinate 285,419 of VZRH01008420.1, read as the reverse complement.
AACTTGACATTTCAACAGATGGCTGGAATACTTACTTGCCACCTAAAATATCTGAAATAAATTTAAAAGTGAGCTCTCCCAATGGCTTTTGAATTTATTTCTTCACTTTTATGTTTTCCCATTTAAGCTACTGCCTCTGACAGCACTGGGAGGGCACTGCTTACAGGAAGTAGAAAGTACTACATTCACTTTCTATATATACAAAGAACAAGTTCTCAAAATAATCATAATTTCAGCATCACAATTATTTGAACATCAGATAATCAAGTCATTGCCCTCATCTAAAAATAAAAATCTCACCATAGGTTTTTCCATACAGACAGGTGGCAAAGGGCACAGAAGCCTAACTGAAGAGCCTTGCAGTGTTACAACTCTTTCCATAAAATATGTTTATTTTTATTTATATTTCAAAGCATTTTGTATATTTGCTTTTATTTGAGAACCAGCAGATTAACAGAGTTTGCAGTACATGACTGGATGTCTTCTGAGGACCTGGGATGACACACATGGTACTGCCCTTAACTACAAACATTCAACAGGCACAATGAAAATCATGCAAACTTAGAGAGGGATCAGGCACTTGTCATGGTAATCAAGTTTGCCACCTGGACAACAGATCTCTATAAATTTAGAAACAGGATCCTTTTTGGTGGAAGCTGTTGCATAGATGTAACACTAGAAACCTAATAAGCAGCTTAAAAATGTAGAATTTGGGTTACACTGCAATTAATCAATCCAGGAAACAGTCTCCAAATTCCCTGTGTTGTTTGGAATGTAACTGCATATGATCTGAAACAATGTTGTTATTTGATATTCCATTTTCAGTCTGGTTCCTTAACAGCTTTTAATCCAGAATACCAGAATACTGAGCCTTCAGCATAAAATGATGGTGCTCAACTGTTCAGGCTGTATCATGTGTTGCTGTTTCATATTATCTCAGTATTTATCAAGGGTCAAATTGCATTCTCAACTGATGTTTTTAAAGAACAAAAAAACGGACTCAATGGAAATAGAATTTAGACATTTGAAACTTTCTCCTATGCAATATAAAAAGAAGGATCAGCTTGATAACTGTATGAGCATAAAGCATGTATAAGCATAGCAGGGAACACAGGGGTGAAGCACAGAGGAAAAAGGAAAAGAAAGCTTTAAAACAGAAGAGATGTTTTCCTTCTGAATACTTTTCAATTTGACTGGGGAAAAAATCCCATTTTTAATCAGTTCAGCAAAGTCATTAAGCATGCCTGATTTATTCTCACATTCAAATGATCTGTGGGAAGTTGTTCCAGTACTAAATGCTACTGAAAAACTTTTCAGTTTAGTTCTTCACTTGCCTGTGCAATCCTTCAGCACAAAGGTCTACCAGCACAGCATGTGCAGCACACCGAAAGAACAAACGCGCTTACTCGGGCAGCGAACGTGTCTTGTTACGGTCTGACTCCTGCAGACCAGCCTTCCTACACGCTCCCACCTTCTGCTGCCAGGGAAGTGCTCTCTAGGACAGATCAAGCCAAAGCAAATGAAAGAGGTAGAAAAGCTTCAAGATGGAACAGTTTATTTAATGGCATATAAAGCAGGACATCCAGAAGAGAGCAGAGGAAGTAGTGACCTGCATTCCTTTCAGCATCCACGTGACAGAAGTGCTTTGAAAATGTTTGGCTTTGGGAAATGGACGGTGTAACAAGCATCTTCACAAGTACTGTAGTATTTTATCCGGTAAGCTGGCCCACAACAAAATGTACAAAGCCCTGCAATTCCTCCTGAGTCACATAGAAAGATGCTTATGCTGGAGCACTGTTCATCTCAGATACCTGTCTCCAAGCTGATCTACTCCCCCTCCCCGCATCTTCCCTTGTTCATCTTTGTGCAAATTTTTTGAAGCTACTTTCAAGGAATGGGAACTTTCACTGATGTGCAGTAACTAATAGTAAAAATTAACTACTGCATTTTCCTGTCATTTGACTCCACCCCAATACTATCACATTACATGCAAAAAACCAGATTGAGCAGTTAGCCCAAATAACTAGAAAGCAAACAAATAAAACTCCTGAATCTCAGCTCTCTGTTAGCAATGATGTTTCTTTATGCCATGGGCTACCAGTGAAGGAAATCTATGTCATCAGAAAGTTAAGATAAATATAAGGTATGTCTTTTCTTTCCATTTTCCCTCTCAAAGAATCTTAAAAAATTACGAACCCACATTCTCACTTATTACATTAGAAGATCTGTAGATAAAAAAAAAATACTTTCAGATGACTAACAGATCAGAAGAAAGACAGTAGCAGGTTCTGCCATCTTTCAGAATCGATTTAACTGAAGGTTGGTTTCAATAACATTTTCTTATCTTTCATCAGATTTTATTACCTTTCAAATAATGCTAATGTTTGTCTTCATAAAAAGCTTGACTTTATGGCTATATTCATTTGCACCTGTTTACCTACAACATTTATATATTAGAGTCTGCACATAAGTCAACCAATCCTGTGTAAACAGTGGGCTCAGAGTTTTATTATTATTGTATTTTATTATGCATTTTGGTTTCCTAATAATCAGATAAGACCTACTTCCACTCAGATAAAAAGCATATTTAGTACAGAATGATGTCCCTGGAACAGAGAAGTCTTCAGAAGACCTCAAGCTGAGGTAAGTATGCAGTAGCTTCATGCTACTGGCTTCATGCTCTTTACCCATTCTGTCACAGAAAGAAATTTAAGAGAGAGATGCAAGCAGACTCCCACATCTATTTTGGGTATTTCTGTCACCTCTTGCTATCACCTAATTTCATGACAAAACAAAATCCCTTTCCAGCACGTTTTTACTCACAGGAACAAAAAAGAAGGAAAAAAGCACCTGACTTGCTACATGTAATTAAGCCATTCTCCTGAGTAGTGTAAATCCTCTGTTGCCTCCTCCACACACAGAAGGACTGTGTGGAAACTGTGGAAGCAGAAACACTCCTCCAGTAATATCTGACCAGAATCGTAGCCTTCATGATTCTGAGGCTTTTCCTAGCCAGACACACATTCTCTCTAGAGACTGACATCTGACAACCCCTTTTTCAATGCTGGCTGTTCTTGCAGACATACAACCCTTTAATCTGTCCCTGGTAGTCCTTGGAAATTATCTCAATTTCTTTTCACTCCAGTTTCAAGACTCTTATCAAGATTCTTATGTGCTTTTTTTTTCATGTATGGGTTTCTTGCTGTTACAGCCAAGAAAATACACAGAGCTTGCAAACAAGTATGGTGCTTCAGCAAACCCAGAAAAAGATGAAGGCAAGAAAACAAAAAATGTGAAGTTGCTCTTTTGCTTCCCTCTTCTTCTGCCCATAGCAACATTTGCTGCAACAATGAAGAGTTTGGTGTCATACTGGTTGGCATTGACTGTCTATGAGCAAGGAGTGATACATTTGACCACTATGAGAAACAAATAACTTCTCAGAAAATAGGAATTATCATTGTATGAGGACCCCTTCAAAATATAACTAGAGCTGACTGAGATGAGAAAAGGGGATGGAATTCAGCTGTTATTGGATGCTATTTCTGTACTTCCCAACACATCTGAACAACAGCCAAACGTGTGGGGAGGATTGAAAAAAAAAAAGTCCTTTTGAAGTTGTCACCATGAACAGTCACTGGCTAAAATGAATGAAAAAAAAAATCACTATAAGCAATTTGAATCATACTTCTGGTATGACAAACTAAATACTGTCATACTGCCAGTATCAAATCCTGCTTGTATTTGAAGACAATGAGCAATCAAACACAAAAATTGGGTAAAGAAAACCTTAACATCCTGGTAACTAGTCACTCCTAAAATATTTGACAAAATTCTTACATACTCACAATCAATGCTGGAATTGAAAAGCTGAATCCTGGTGTTCAATCTCAACATCCATTATTCAGTTCAGTGAGTGCCAGAGAATAGCCAGAATTTCAGTAACTTAAGACATCATCTGTTTTTGACTCTGCAGTTTGTCCAATAGTTCTCTATAGGAGTGCTGTAATCTTTAGCTGTTTGATTCTATGAAAACCTCCATCTTTCTAACATTCTACATTACCTCCTCTCATCCTTGGTGCTATAAAAAATCCTGCAGACCTGCACACACTAAGCCATATGAAGCATCTGCATTTTTCAGGCCCTTGGCATCCTCACAGAACAATCAGCTACAATTATAAATTAGCTGTGATAACTTTAACAAAATTTAAGTGCAGACACAACAGTATCATCAAGTTGCCCAAATCCTCCCTATCATTCAACTCCCATATAAATATTCTTACAGTGGTGGAAACTGCTGAGTGGCCCTGAGTCAGCTTTGTGCTACTTCACACTTTTATAACTGTACCTGTGGGAAAAACATTGGGACACACTGCCAGTATTTGATGTATGAAAATATATTTGTCTATTTATTTTAAAGTGACTTTTCCTGTGGACATTTTCAAAAGCATCTCCTTTCTACCCCACTGAAAGAGAAATAATGAGAACTGTCTTCTCATAGTTCCAACACCAATGGTGCCAATGCCAAATCTGAGTAAAGACAACAGAGGCTCAAAAGGAGCCTGAGACCCTGAAAATGTACCAAGCTGTTGCACGGCTGCTAACACAGACAGAATTGCTGTACAATGACCAGATGGATCACATGCCCTCTTCAGTTCGTGTCTCTGAAATCTCTCCATCTCTGTAGATTTTTGATATACACACTACTTAAGTATGAAGGTGCAAGTTGGAGCATGCTGGACATGGCGAGTTTCAGTGTATGTAGCACAGACTGATTTTATTTGTACTGCAAACTAGAGTAAAAGATCCACTGATTTTATCCCCCAGCAGCTTCTGCTTCACACGCACTTCTGCTGCATTCCTAAGGGCATTCCGCCCTTCTGCCTACAGCTGCACAGCACCATGGACATGACTCATTCAAACACCAGTGGAAACAAGTGCAAACTGCTATGACTAACTGTGACCTGCAGCTCACACAAAGAACAGCAGGGACTCCAGTAATTAAAACTCCAGAAGAGATGCAATGTACTTTTCCTTGAATTAAATAAAATCTCAATCCTATTTGTTCAGAATGCCCCAGCAGAGATAATGCTGCAGCAATTTACTTTTACCACTTCAATCTGCATCCCTCTAACTTGCTCCAGTTTACCTATTGCAGCAAAAAAATCGACACCATTTTTCCTACCTTTTCCAGAAGAATTTCTATTTCTGCACCACACACAATAGCAGTCTCTACAACCTATTCAAATACTCAGAGTAGCCACATCCATTCTTTTTCTTTGATTTTCCTTAACAGTTAGGCCCACCAAAGCCAAAACTCTGTCCTTCAAGGCCCTTCTTCAATCTTTTATCCCAAGACCTAGTCTATAAAAGTAATGGTTGAGCAGCAAGACTATTGCTTATCCAAAACAGACACTGCTACTACAAACTGGTTATATATGTGCTGTTGCCTGTTGACTTACATCTTCAGCTGGCAATTCTTTATAGTGTGTGTTTTAGTTGCTGTGCAGTTATCCTGAATACAGTGCCACAAAATTTTACGTGCTCAAAATCAATATAACCTTACAAAATGAAATCGTATATTCAAAAAAAACCCACTGACAAATGTTCAGTAGAATCACAGTCTCCATTAATTAATCTGAAATGCATCTAATACTAGGTACACTTTATTCACAAAGTATGGTTTTTCACCTGGCTAATACATCTTTCAGGAATGTGTATTTGGACTGAAGCATAGGAATGCTAATACGAGGCTTTAGCACTGAAGAAGACAATAGTGGGAGGAAGAATTGTCCTCCCTGTCTGTTCCCTTAGCCCACTTAAAAAAGCTCATCACATCAGATGCCTTTCTGCAAGTAAGCATCAGGAATATGCTCCCTTATGTAACATTTACCTACTACTTAGAGCATTAAAGGGACAGAAAAGAAACCAAATGCTCACATATGAACTGGAGGCAGGATGAGGAAGCAATATATAGCTCTTGGTACAACAGAATAGGGCACTCCATAACACTTACAAAAGAGACCAGAAACAGCAGAGCCAGGGAAGGAACTTTGGGTGCAACAGGAGTAATTCAAGATACTTTCCACTACATACAGTGTCCTCTGCTCAAAGAAGAAACAGCCAGAAAAAATAAAAGCTTTCAGGAAGTTTTTGAAAAACAACATTGACCAATTTTGATAGGTGCTTTGAGGGATTTGGGCTCAAGTTTACCTGGCAAGCTGTTAATTAACAATAAGGTCGTGATCCCACAATTAATCTCAAACAATGATCCCAAATGCACAGAATTCCAAAATCCCCATAAAAATCAAGAAGTGAAACATTGGTTCCACAGGTCTATGTTCACCGAGCAAAGAAAGAGGACATGAGCATCAAATGGGAACAGAGGGGTGAAGCAGAACTTCACAACAGAATAATCTGAACCCAACAATGGACAGAAGGGCTAAAAAGAAAAGGTAGACAAGTCAAAACTGAAAGAACCCCTAGAGTTAAAGGATAAGAAGATATGATACTGAATGTAAGCAGATAACATTAGCTATTCTCTCCTTATCCAACACAGCATTCCCTCTACCACAAACATCTCCCAGCTTTAGTGGGTAGCTCCGCTCCACTGTTGAGACAGCAGAGATATGCAGGTGCACATGTGAACAGGACACAACAAGAGAAAGAATGGGAAAATCTGTGACAAAAAGCATGAAGTATTGGCAACATCTAAGGAATTCTTCTATTTTAAAAACCTGTGCATGGAAGAAGTCAATGAGATATTCACTAGCCCAAATTCAACACAGTTGTGTTACTCTTATTAAAGAAACACAACCACATACGAACATTTTGGTTCATGTTTTTTTTAAAAACAAAAAACTACCTCATACTAAGAGGTAGTTTCAGGCATTACACCAAAACCATAACTATTTTTACTTTCAAAATTTTGTGCATTTATAAAAATTCCTCCCCACCTTATCCTAAAATTTAAAAGAGAACCAAGATATTTGTCTTCTTCTTGGTAATCTATTTTCATACTTGAAGAACTACACTGCATTTTTATAAACAAAAAAAAACTTGTATTACTCACTTCACTCCGCACAGGAAACATATAAAATACTTGTTTTACTTGATATTAAAACCTTGATAAAAAATTTTTTTTTAATTTTCAAAGTGCACCTAATCATTCAAGTGTACACACAGTATTAATATAAAAAGGTAGCACAAATTCAAATTAAAATTATCCAACAAATCATGTTTTCAAAACCACTAGTGTGAAAAAAATGAATGCTGTCCAAATACCTGATCCACCCCATTCTCCAAATCCAAAGAAAAGCAGAATTTGCAGCATCTGGAGAAGCAAAACAGGCTGCAAATTCTGACAATGATAAAGCAAATTCCTGAATAGTGTTCTCTTCACCAAGCACAGCCTCGCCCACTCTTTTCCTTTATAATTCAACTGTCAGTTCAAGGACTTCAGCAGGCCTGATCTATTGTGGTAATATCACTAAGAGAACAGGAAGAGTTTTGGGAATGCAGAATTCAGTCATTCATAGCTTTATATTTCAAGACTAACACACCTAGCCAACTTCCAAATGTTCTGCCCTCCAAGGACAAGGGCAAGCACTGTAGAGAACAGTGAGCCTGCTTAGCTTTATCTTGATGAAGTTACCCTGTTAATGTCAGTGGTATTAGTCAAGGTTAAAATTGAATGTATTTTTATTTTTTCCTTGATAGTTAGATGAGACAAGTATGTGAGGATTATCCAGCCAAACATGCAGAGCCTTGAAGATCAGAAATTCAGAAAAGAACAGAACACCCTAAACAACCAGATAAACTAATCTACTCTACTCTTTGCTACAGCAGTACAAAGTCCAATGCTAGATGAGAACACTTCATCTGAAACAGCTGATGTAGAAAAACAAGAGGAAAAAAAGTCTGCTGACCAGTACTCAAAATAAGAGACTGACGTCTAGCTAAATATGCAGTCATACACACTTACCATATTTTCAGAACTACAGAAAATAACTGTATTCTTTGTACCAGTGTGTAGATAATTAGGACCAGTCTATAAAATGCACTTTAGTTTACAGGCTATTTATTACATTTTGATCTTCTGCAGTAAGGTTCAATGAGCATTGGAAGACATTAGGAGCTACTGGTCTGCCCATTTCCTTACTGAAAGACTCAAGCTAATAAAAATATTTTCTTCCCTGCCTCCCCATACCTGCCAGACTTAATTTTTTTCTTTTTTAACATGCTTGAACCATGTCAGAAAACCATTGGATATGAACAGCTCATGCTTGATAGCTTGGCAGTGTAAAAAAGCTGCTATGCCTTGTCTACCTACAAAAATGAATTGTTTGTAGCCACATCAATAAAAACAGTAGTGTTGTAAGTATAATCACAATCAAGACTTACAGCATAGCCAGGAATTTACTGGGCTTGAGAACAGAAAATTAAAACAGAAGTAAAGAAGAAAAGATTAAAATTATAGCTCTGTAGTTACAACTCAACACTTCAAATTAATATACAGTTAAAACTAAAGCTTCAAAAACAGGGAAAAAAATCAAATTCTCACCAGTTGGTAGGTCAGACCCTCTCATGAACAGTGATAAAACACAGCACCCAGGGCATTATACATTATTTAGAGAAATGCACGAAGTATTTTGATTCCAAGCCAGTTTGAACAATACAATCCTACTGTTTATCAGTGACTCCATTTTTAAATGTCTGTATAGACAAAGAATGGAATTTGAGCAAAAATTTTTCTTTACAAGTCCTAGCAAATTAAATGGCTACTGCAAAGAGAGCTAGTAAACAGAAATTAAACCAGCACATACTCACAAATGTCCTGTATAATGTCAAACAGCCAGTGTAAATTAATGTCAACTTTGTTTTAAAGCTTTAATTAGCATGAAAACTTAAGAGTGATCATTTCTGGCAGATGGTGTGCTTCAACACTTCCTAGGGCTTCCTTAGGCTCAGCAGAGGGAAGATAGTGATTAAATGCAAATGTGTGGCCACACAGATTCTCCCAAAATATCCAAAGCTCTATTCTAAAGAGTTCTACACTACACATACAGGGCATAGGCAAAATTAACTCATTTTTCTTTCTTTCAAATACTAAATTTCTAAGTGGACACTAAGGCTTTTGAAATACTAAGGGCTTTAAAAAAAGGCATGTAACTCTACAAACGGCACAAAAAATTAATAAACTAATTTCTAAGAAATTGTGTCTAGCTTTGATTTTATTGCTAATGTCCATCCTAAAATTGACATTAAATTGTTTCAAAGCATCATGGCCACCAAAAGCATCAACTTTGTGCAAATCTAGATCCTATTTCTGACCACTTAACAATTTACAATTTCACACTGGAGCTGTTATTAAACTGAATTTCACTTAATTTTGTCACAAACCCTGTTTATTTCAACAGAAATACAGTATATTTGCAGGCAATAGAGGAATTACCCTCTGAGTAAGTACTGAGAAAGGATTATCTTTTCTCTCCTTCAATCTCTTTTAACTGATTGTGAATCTTTATTAGTCTGACTCACTGACAACACAATGTTGAACCCATCACACCACTTGCATTACTTTTCTCTCCACAAAACAACCTTAGAACCTGTCTGACAGTGGGGTATCAAAGACACATTTTTCTCTCACAGTATTCTGTGATTCTTGTAACTGCAACTCAAACCTCAGCTGGAGGAAAAAATCTTCAGAATATGCCTCATGCTCCTCTCTCCTTTTCTTTCCTTGGAGTGTACTTTGGCTTACCAATAAAGCAACAACTGTCAGCATGAGAGGACAACAGGAGATGGCCTCAAGCTGCACTAAGGGAGCTTTAGATTATTAGTAATACATTTATTAGGAATTTTTTTTCCCACCAAAAGGGTTGTAAAGCATTGTAAAAGACTGCCCAGAGAAGTGGTGGAGTTACCACCCCTGAAAGAGTTCAGTGTTTAGATATGGCACTTGAGGACATCATTTAGTGGTGAATGTGGAGGTGATGAGTGTAGGAACAGAAAATACTACAGCTGTCAGCTGACAGACAGTCCAAGAAACAATCACTTGGTTCTGCTCTCTCTTGCAATCACACTGCCTCATGAAACAGAGAGCATGGTATCAATAATGGAATCTAGTTTTGCTCTGGGATATTTGCATGTCTTTGCTCTATTCCTTCTTCTTAATAATATCTCATAAATTCCTTGCATCTCTGCAATGAGATAACATTCAAGTATGTTTATATCAGAGCCAGTACCAGACCCACAGAGATAACTACTGTGTTAACCCAAGACTACCTGAGTACTGTTGACATCCAACTGAAATGGCATAGATTGTCAAAACAGGCCTTTGACAGCTGTCTTTATCACCACACTCAAACTTACTGTGACAGTGATAATTCTGAATTGCTTTTAGGTCCTGTTTATTTGAGGGACATTTGGCTGCATTAATGAAAAACCATGAAAATGCCACAAGTCTGATAAACTGTAATGTCACTCATGAAGGACCATAATCATCCGAATGCAGTGGAAATTTTGGGTTTATTTTGGCTGATGGCAGCCACAAGACACATGCCAAAAAAAAAAAAAGCTACTTGTTCTAGCAACAGATGGGAATTTGAACAATTTTCCTTTAAGTAAAGGTATCATAATACAAGGCAGAGCTAAATAAATAAAGATAACCCATGGACTAGGTCAAAGAGAAATTACAATTAAGCTTTATTTAGGTTTAATTATCAATGTCAGATAATAAAGAACATTACACACAAGCAGCTTTAGTTTTACATGCTAAAATGAGAATTCTCTTTTAAAAGTGAAATTCTTCACTTTCAAGAGTGAATTCTCTTTTAGCTAATAAAACTACCTTTCAAGAGCTCAGCTGATTCTAACCCTGGCCATTTAATTATTTCCAAGAGACTCAAAAACTCAGATGTCAGCTTTCTCAAGAAAGAAAACTTTTCTCCCCCTTGAACTGACTAGCAGAGATGCACATTCACAAACCAAGAAGAGAACACATTCTTATTGTACTGAAGATTGACAAGATAATTTCTCCAAGTTATCAGAAAAATCTGAGAATCAGAAGAATTTCATCATGGAATGACAGTGCATTATTATTTTCCTATTCTCACCAGTTGGGCTTATTTTTTGTTTCACAAGATAATGAGATGTGTATTTATATATTAAAGAGAGTATTACTTCGAATTATTAAAATGTTATCATAGTTATGTTCTTTAAGTTAGAATTAATCAAACAATGACATGACTGAGCTACAGTAAAAAATACTCACATACATATGCACATGAACATTGCAATCCTAATGACTATTAGTTCTGCCCCACTGGCATCAAACATAGCACTTAGTTTGAACAGTGCACCATGAAAATGTTTCATTAAAATGTGCTTGTGTAAATGTTCAGTTTTTGCAAACAACATTATAGCAATGAAAGACTGATATAATCCTGATTGCAGAATATTCCTGTAATGTTACACTATTTCACAAATTCCTACACTGAAGTAAAAGGGCTTTTTTTACAAAAACACTAATAAGGAAACACTAATAAGTTTCATTAAAATGTGCTTGTGTAAATGTTCAGTTTTTGCAAACAACATTATAGCAATGAAAGACTGATATAATCCTGATTGCAGAATATTCCTGTAATGTTACACTATTTCACAAATTCCTACACTGAAGTAAAAGGGCTTTTTTTACAAAAACACTAATAAGGAAACATGGACTCCCCTATAATATTAGGCCCAGATAATTTCAATGTTAATGTAAGCATTAGAATGTATACCTCAACACATATGGCAAACTGCTTACCACAGGAAAAACAGAATTTCTCTCTCAATTTTCCTTTAAAGTAAACCAATGAAAAGTGCAGTGTCATTGCAAGACATATTTGCTGACTGCCAAGTTGGTATTGTCTTCTGCTCTAACACAACTGTACAGTCAGGTCATGGGGGAGAACATATAATGACTCATGGTAAAAACTTGCATTGAATACAAATCAAAACCAAGTTTGAACAGTTATGACTTCTTGTTTAAAATTTCTCTGTTACAACAATGCAAAGGGTCATATCAAAGCAATTCAGTAACTTAAAAAAATTTCCTCCATGGGAATAGTACACACAATATTATACCTTTTAAACATGCAAAGGCAAGACACAGTCATTAAAAATTATTTAGGTCTTCCATTGAGACTGAAATTGAATACTAGGGAGAAAACCTAACTTAGTTATAGTAAACAGCTGTACCTATGACTGGGCCTTTAGAGGCCTAGAAGAATATGTAATAATCCCTATGCAACTAACATATGTAAATTGAGGTTTTACAACATACCTGGAATGGAGTTCCCTGCTCTTTCCATTTTCTGGAGGGTACTCTTCTATAATGTCCTGTACAAAAGGTGGCTGCTGCCGTGCTCTGGCGTAAGGCAATGTTCCCATGTGGCTAAACATATCACAAGACCTAGAGGGAACTGCTCCCTTCTTCTTCCTGGGCAGAGTGCCATGGATAGAGATGCCTTGGAAGGAGTTTGAGCGATGCTCAGTTGGTGAAGGTTTTGTGGTCAGAAGGTCCATGGAAGAAGCTAATGAGAACTGGTGGTTCATTTGGCTGCTTCTGGGAAGACTTGAAAATTTTCCTGCAGCTATCATTTTTGGTTCTGGAAAAACAAAACCAAGATTTCTTACTGTATATCAATCGTCAAAGCCCTTACTTAAAGGAAGTGAAGTAGCATGACTAACAAAGGTATCTGAAACTGAACTTTTGCTTTGCACTGAGGCAGTCAGATACCTCAAGACCCAGCCACGCTGCTGCCAACGCACATCAAGCACACATGCATGTAATTTTACACATGCTAAAAGTCACAACCAAAAACAACCAGTCTGGACAAACCTGCAAGAGCAGGCCATGAACAATTCCCCATTTTTATCCACCAAGTTCCTCTTTTTTGCTTTTTCACATCCTCTGTAGACTCAGACATCAACTTGAATCACTGACAACAAGCAAAGTTTTAAGAATATTTATCAAAAAATAAAGACACTACAGCTTGGTTTGGAAGAATATGTTTTTAAACCCAGTAGTTGGCACACTGTGAGGAAAAACCTGTTGCTAAGGAGTCTTGCTCAAGTAATAAATCTAGCAGATAACTGGTCACATATTTCTAACAGGCTGTAAACTAAACGGCTCTACCCAAGAGATAAGGGCAGGAGCAGATTACTGGAATTCTCTTCTTCAGCATGCCCAGCCTGCTGGCTCAAATCGCTGTTGACACAGAGATTTGCATAGCTGTCAGTCTCTGGTACAATCAATTGCAGTTTGCCATACAGTACAGGTTTTTCTGTTAGCGTGAGCAAAAAGCTTTGTGAGACAAACACTTCAGGCTCATTAACAAATTACAGTTCTGTTCTCAAAAAATGCTGCCCTGTGCTCAGTTTATAGTGCTGTATTGCAGAAGACAGGTTGCCATATCCTATGTGGCTGTATTCGCCTGCAAAGGCCACTGGTGGAACATACCACCAGACCTGAAGGGCAACCAGCCCTGTATAATTTAAACTAGCTGTTAGTCAGGTGCTTCCCACAGAAACTGGAACAGCCACAGATGCTGCAGAGATTGATACGAACTCAGAAAGCAGAAGTGCTCCTGGAAATAACAGTTATGGACAGGGGGAATCTGTTCTGACCTTGGTCAAGTTCCACACTGAAATTAAGATGAGCACCCTGAAGGCCCAGCAGCCTGGAAGTCAGCAGCTCACAGCTGCACAAGAATTCCTCCTGGTTTGGGAATGTACAGGTGTTGCAAGGAAAACAGAGGTGCCTCTATAGTCCTCCCACTCCCTTCTCCTTAGCACCACAGCTACCATCAAAATGTTCCTGCATTGAAGCTACTGTTACTTCTACTCAGAGGTTATTGTAACAGGCTTACTTGTACAGTAATGCTAAAGCTGATCTCAAAGTATGTAAAAGTTCTGCTTTTTCCTGTCAGCTGCACTGCAGAGATTCACCAGCTGGATAAGGTTTTCAGATTTCAACAAAAAATCCCTTCCCAATTCTCCTGTATTGAAACTCCTACAATAAATACTTAGAAATTAATTTTTTTTTTTTTTTTTTACTCTTCAATTTGCCAAGCCTCTGTCAGAGTACAGGTACTATGCACTATAGTAGAAAAGTCTCTGGAAATAGTACTTCTGCCTAGGGAGAATCTGTTTGACTTTGGTCACATCTCTTGATGAAAAGAGTAGAAAATATCTGAGGTGCTAGCAAAGAACTGACATTTTTTGTCATGCAGATCCAAATAAAATACAAAATCCTAAAGAAACCAAAACACATTCTCACAAAAATTTTGCCATAAATTATCACACTGATGTGAAATACTATATTATCTCTCCATTTATGACGTGGTTGAAGGACACAGTTTCTGATAGTTTTGGTAAGTACAAAAAATATAATTATTTTCACAATAATTGCTGTAAAGTTAGTTTTGCATTACAACTATTCTAAGCAAAAGAACTGGTCCAAAGACACGAAGATCTAAAATGCAAATGCTTACTACAAACCTGCAACCTCCTCTATCAAAAGCAAACTGACTGAGCTTGTTTCTTCTAAATTCAGCTTAATTATTAGAAGAGAATGATATGAATTACCTCCAACAATTAGGGGAAAAAAAGGCTTCTTATAATTCACACAATCATTTGAAACTCAACTTTGTGTATTCACTGTAGAAAAGCAAGAAACACCATTTAGGGAGTCTGAAAAACTGGAAGATAGCTGGCTCATATTGTACAAATCTTGTTCTCCTTTCAGGGCCTGCTGAGAGACTGCATTTAATTATTGTACTTTCTTATTGGTTTAAATAAAGACCACCCCCAAACCTCTGAATTCCAACTGGTTTAGTTCAGGTTATCCAGTGAGAGAGTTTTGTTTAGCCTTTCCTGCAAGGTTCCCATGGCTGTGCTGAAATGGAACACATTACCTGCAAGCAGCTGTCAAACCCAAGCTGTTATTAATGTAAACATAGAAAGCTTTGGTTTAATAGCTGATGAGTCCACAATAGGCTTACTGTGACAAGAAATTTTCAACCCCTTCATATTTGAGAATCCACAAAGAAAGCTGAGAATTCACTCTCCTAACCCAATCACAAGGTAATTCTTAGAACAACCCAGTAGGTTTTCAATACAACAGCCTGAGAGTTTTCAACAAATTAATGACCCCCTGACGTACAGCATTTTTCATTTTACCCCTACTTGTAAGAAGCCCTTAAGAATCAAAAACAAACTCCCAGAGTTGACCTAACAGTTGCTTCTTTTCAGTAGTACTCACATGACTTACAAATTCAATACCTAATCCTCAAATTCATACCTGAGGACTGTTTTGAGGAATCAAGGTAGAGTTCCACAGTTAGTACAAAAATACCTACATTCAAGAACTTGCAATACCCATAGCCACAAGTATGTGTGCAGCTTTGATAATATTTCTAACAATCCTCCCTAAAAACCTCTTTAAAAACCCCACAAAAATCCCAAACAAACAAAAAACCTCATAAACCAAAACCCAAACAAATAAAAAAACCCCAACCCAAACAAAAAAAAAAACCCAAACAAAACTGAGAACAACAGGTCTGCTAGCTTCCACCACACATTTATCTGCTTGCCCATGTGCTGCTGTACTATATATTCTTCATAAATATTAAAGAAAACTACAACAATCAGCTCAGCAATGAAGTACTGCCAAACCATCCATCCAGTTTTCTTGTATTGACTATAAAAACTGGAAAGTGGAAACCTCTTCAGCTGAAGACTCTGGAATGTCTCAAATACTTTAGTATATGATTCAAAGAATGTTTGACTTTACCAGATATCGAAGTCCTGAAAATTTTACTCCCTTAGAGACAGTGTGCTTTGAACGTTGGCCATTATGCAATCAACAACAGAAATGGTAGAAATTGTAACAGAACAATGGCTCAAAAGGAATTGAAATTTAATTGTACACATTCCTGTTTGTCAAAATGTAGCAACTAACAAAACTGAACACCTCGGAAGTCATGCAAATTTCTCCTAACCAGGTGCAAACAAGATGGACTTGCGTCAATATAATGTTAAAAATGGCAAATGAATTTCTATTTATATGCAGAGTGGCACTTCTCTTTCTTCAGTTTGTAATTTGGAAGAATTTATGGGAACAGAATTGTTAGGAGTCACACTGTGAATTCAGAGAAGTTGAAAGCATGAAAGGTTTCCAGGTAACTTCTGACAGGTTCTAGTTTTTTGTGATGAATGAGGGTGAGCAAATACAAATGAAGAGGCCTCTCAAATCAACATGGCATTTAGGATAACAGTAGTAGATTGGACATAAAATAAAATACATATCTGGTGGACAAGTCCAAAAAGCTGGAATTTGGTTTCTTCACATCATTGCTCAAAACAAAAATAACCATGAACAATGAAACAAATAACTTTCAGTTCCTTAAAACACCACACTAAATATCCTTCTGCTTGTGCCATCTTTGGGATGCAAATCCAAATTTTCTGGCTCAGCTTGTCCTCATGAAATCTTTTTGATGTTCACACAGTCTGAGGAAGTGTTCTGATGGTTCATTCAAAATGACTCAGGTATAGGATTAAGTGCCCCTTCCATACCACAACATAATACAACCAATGGCAGTGGCTTCTACTTTTTTGTTTCAATATATTGGAGGAAGAGGAGTGAAGGAAAGGGAAATCTTCAGTTCAGCCTCAGAGATGCACGAATGGCACAGCAAACAGTCCAAGGCTGTATATACTCATGCTAGCGGAAACCTCATAAAAGGAAACAGAAAAACAATTTCAGAATTCCAAATTAAACTCTAAAGCTATTTCAAAACTCAGAGTTAGATCTAAATCAGTTTTGGACATTAAAAACCCCACATTTTTCTCACACCCTTATTGACCTGGCATTTGGGTGATTCTTCTTCACAGATCAAAATCACTGGAGTTCATACCTGGTGTTATCGTATCACCAATCTTTACCATTATATATGCTATGAAGCTAAGAGGGCTTGAACATGGTTTAAGATATTCAGCTGAGTGTTCTCAGGTATTTAAAAGATAGAGTCAACTTTTGTCAAGGTCAGGACAAAAAGGCAGATTAATTTCCCCAGATTTATTTTGTGTGTGTAATAAGAGAGTAAGGGAAAAAGAAAAAAGCATGACTTAAAAGCCTCTAAAGTTAACATATCATAGGAATAAATACAATCAAAACTGTAGCCATTATAAAGTCAACATGGATTTCATGTTGTCTCTCTAGAAGCAGTATAGTATTCTTCATTATTGTAACAAAAAAGAAAGTATTTCTGCTCCCCAAAATGGCTTAGAAGCAGCTTTCTTCAACCTGTATTTTCTGCTTTTGTAATGAAAAAGAGAAAATTATGCAGTAGCTTGTCTAGCAAACATGTCACAAGACTTTGAGAAAAATATTAAGGTTCAAGAACCTACAGCCTGTTATGATACAGAGACATAGATTGAGAATGCAGTAGTTCAAAGGCTTTAAGCTACTATCAGAAAAAAACATGAGTCTGTCAAACATCAAACATCCCCACAAGATTAGTCAGGTCACTGCTTCCAAAGGGTCTTGAAGTGCTATCACAATGTTCATGCTCTCCTTCTCTCTTTTTATATATGCCACACAATTTCCACCCTCCCCCCATACATCCTTGAGCTGTATATTTAAAACGTTATTTTTAACTATTATTCTCATGCAACAGCAAACACATAGCCCAGAATAAAATATTTTTGAAATGTTGTTTTTTTCCAAGATTAGAGAAATAGATAAACTCCATACTTCTCTTTGTGAATTTTCCCATGTAGAATGCCTTCATATCTATAAAAAATGCTAAGAAAAAGTGATCATTGAAGATGATTCAATAATAAGTACAGCTTTCTTCATTTGGCCATGAAATTATCTCTGAAATGCAAATGCCCAATCAGTTAGCTCAGTAATCCTGAACAATATGAAACCTTGACTTGAAATAAACCTTCTCTCCCCATTTTGCTGGCAGAAACAGAGAACTTTACCAAGGTTACAGTCAAATCTAAGTTTTTTTTTTTTTTNAAAAAAAAAAAAAAAAAAAAACACCCAAAACAAAACAAAAAAATCTAAACAAAACAAAACAAAATAAAAAAAACCCCACCAAACTAACAACAACCCACTTTAACTGAAAAACCTTTTCAGCATTACTATTTCTAACTAACACAGCCTTTCAGAAATCCCAAATTTGGACGGAAAGAAGTGCTTTTGCGCCCTCTCCTCTTCTAAAGACACAGGAAAAAAAAAAAAAAAAAGGCACAGCGTTTCTTTTCTGTCTACTCAGAGAAGTATCTCGGTATCCCGAGTACACACTTATTTAACAGCTTCCCATGGGATCAATTCCCACAAACCCTAAGCACTCGGATCCAACGTTTCGGTAGTCATTGTCACAGCTATGGCATTTTAGCAGCCCGCAGGCCAGCCCGGGCAGCCCTGCCCTGCTGCCGCTGCCCCGACAGCGCTGCGGGGACACGGGACACCCGCACACACTCACACACAACACCAACTCCGCATCCTCTGCCCGAGAGGTCAACGCTGTCCCCGCAGTTACCGTCTCCGATCACCGCTGCGTCTCTCCAGGCTTTCTGCGGAGCGGCGGCAGCGTCTGTCCTGGCCAAGCGACCTCCCGGCGGCGCGTCCCGCCCGGGCCCCTCCCTCGGGGCCGCGGAACCGGAGCGGGCAGGGGGCCGCAGACCGGACCCGCAACAACAGCGGTGCGGAGCGCTGCCAGAAAACGAGCCGGGACGCTCCGGGAGAGCCCAAGGTCTGGCCGTGCCGCGGCAGGACCCGGCGCGCTGCCAGCACCAGCCCGCCCCAAGGAAGCGCAGTTGGCGATTACTTCAGGGTGACTCAACCGCAGCCTTCCAGGAGCGCCTCGTCGCTCGCTGCCCGGCCCGCGACAGCCCGGCCCCGGTTCCGTGCCTCTCCCGCCTCCCTCCCTCCCTCCCTCCCGCCACACGAGCCCCTGGCGGGCGCCCCTCACCTGGGGCGGGAGGCGGCTCCGGGCGCTGCGGGCCGGCTCCGGCCACACCCTCCGGGCCGCTCGGGCTGAGTCTCGCCGAGCCCCCGGCGCACCAGCCCCCCGCAGGCCGTGACCTCCCGCTGCCCTTTTCCATAGATTAACAGGTTGGCCTTCATAATTTCGTCTCTCAAATTAGCACTACAGCAAAAATTAACATTTCGCTGAACCCACCCCGTTCACGGACGATTCGGAGCCTATTACGTACTTTACACACACAATTTATTTGCGTTGGTAGGCGCCCCCCTCATCCTACCAAGTCGGGTGAAGTTATCTGTACAACAGGTTGGTAGGATAAAACGCATCTTCTACAACAAAGGGTCAAATAGCTGCACAGATTCTGGAGCTACTGGCAGAACAGATGGTCACCTACTCTCCTTTTGTAAAATATACCTTCAAAACAATGAGAGAGAGATACAACCTTCATTTTCAACCAATTATCTCAAGCACCTTCAGCTGTACCACTGACTCAGCCACAAGGCTTTTGCTTTAGTACAAATCAAGGCACACTCAGTTGACTCTTAAAGCACTGTCTCGGGCAGTTTAACACAGTATTTGTTTCTTTCCCCATTGGTCAGTCCTTCAGGCTGCCAGGACATAATTTCTCTGGTTTTACCACAGTTATTAATACCACAGTTATTCAATTTCAATTTTCATTGTGTCAGAATTCATAAGATCTCATTTTTCAAACTTATTCACTGTTATCCTATTTGCATTAGCTTTCCAGAGGCAAATGCTTTTCTGTCTAACCAAATATTTAATTGATTTTGACATTAAACATTTGATCCCTACTGGTTGTATGGTGGTTCTGTTTTGGGAGATCCTCTTCATGCACTATTTTTATTTCCCTCTAATGTTCAATCTTTTCATTCTCTTTCTCCATTTTTACCAGGACTAGCTTTAATAAATTGCTTCTGATGTATCTACTTCAGAACCAGACTTCATAATGTTGCTGAAGTTGTTGCTAAATGATAGATGCAATTAAGGATCAGATTATTTTTCTTCCAGGACCTCTGCATATTATCAAGCCAATAATGAAAAATAAAGGAAATTCTGGTGTTCTCACACTAAGCAAGTTAAACATCCAGTAGTGACAGCTGCAGGATTAAAATTCCACATGATAACTTACCACCTAGAGTGACATCTCTGCCAGAGTGACATCTCTGGGTACTGGGTAGAATTAGGACATCTACCTCTCTATAATTTGGCTTTTTATGCATTGTCCATAAAACTGAATTTTGCAATCTCAGCTATCTGAAATATCTCACAGTGACTGATTGATTTTTTTTTTTTTTTTTAATGAAGCAATTCAAACCAGAAAAAAAAACCACTGGACCTTCATTTGAAGTGTAGCTAGAGTTTAAGCACATAAATTGCTGAAGTAGGTATTGGGAGATGAAAATTCTTGGGAAAGTCCAGGAATTTTCATAGATATGAGTAGAATCTTTGCCTGAGATAGCTCAAGTAAAATGAAGTTTAGTGTAAAATAAGAGAAAGGAAAATAAAGGCAGAGAGTAGTTCTCCAATATTCAGTAAGGGACTGAGACAGAAGATTAGAAAATTAAATTTATAGAGTACACTAAGGTAAAGGAAGCTCAGTAGCATTTCTGACCAGTGTTCCCCTTCCCATAGCAACACCAGTTCCTTAAGGCAGGCATGAGCAGTAGGGAAGCATTATCAGTGTTGGTGTTGCCACACACTTTTTACAACTTCCAAAACAGAAAAGTTGAGGTAAATGTGAAACACAGCAGCTTTCAAAAAGATCCATTCACTGGTGCTAGAACATAAGTCACTACTTGTGGCATGCTGACAGACAGACTTCTATATTTTTCTCTTCACAAATTACAAAAACTTATAGCATCCTATTAACACTGAACAGAGCCTTGAAGTTAAGATCTAAATTCAAACTAATTTCACATAAAAGAAGGCTTAACTGCACACCAAATCCTCACTCTGTTCTTTTGTCAATTGTTTTTCCCCAAATGCTATGTCATTTGAGCTACTGATAAACTAGGAAAACTACCAAATCTTGACTAGCTGATGGCCTTTGTCTTGCTGGTTGTGAAAAGAATTGAGGATAGAGAGGTGCCAGAAACGTTTAGGGCACAGCAACAAATTCCAGAACTTCACTGGCACAAGGAACAATCTGTGGAGATTTCCCATAGAATGTTCCAGTCATAATCTTTCTTCAAAATATACTTGAGAGAGGGAGGGGAAAGGAACCGAAGTCCAACATGTGATCTCACGTTGGACACCAAAATGCCTCACCAATATGTCCAGTGCAAGAAAAATGGCATTAGGGTGAGAATACAGAAAGAGGAATTGAGATATGTGGATTCCACGTTCAGTTCCAGTATTTTGATCCACCTACTTCCTGTATGACAAATACTAACATTTTTGTAACATACATCACAGTGGTAGTTATTTTTCACAGGGAAGACTGTATAGTACTCTATCAGCTTATCAAGTGGAAGATGCTACAGAAGTGCAAACTATTATTTTCCTCATTGAATAAAGGAAAATGTTTTGCTTCTCTATCTAAACCACATGTTCCACAGTTCAGGTGAAAGACATTTTAAACCATGCCAAATACTCTGATCTGTTAGCACATAACATGGTCTCTTCTGGCTGATTCTAATCACTCAGGAAATTTTTAGGCACTATAGTTACATAGGAAGTAACTATAGTGTCATACTTGTCATTTTTTATGACTAAGAACCAGAAAAGGGGCAGTAACTTCCTTAGGAGCGTGACTACGTGCTAAGTAATGGGATTCTAGCTGGGCAGCCCTGCCTAAACTGTGATTACTATTACTTGCATGAGTCATTACATTCTTTTCCTAAAGTTTTATTTTGTCTTCAGGTGAAATTGAAAATTGGTCTTTGTCTTCACGTTTAACAATTTACACAACCCATCCTTGCTCATACTTGATGCAAAGCTGTTAAAGAGAATTTGCCTACAGGATGCAAAAAAGGAAAAATTCAGAGGACCGCCTACAATAGCTCCACAGGTTGTGAATTACTCCAGCTTAAACTAGATTAGATTCCTCACTGCAAAGCTTTTGTTGTTTTCATACTTTCTATCTACTTTAGAAATGAGTTCACCGAACTGTGGGATGAAGTCTGGAAGCATCAGTGTTCTGAAAGGAGCACAGCACCTCTGTCAAGCCCTTCCCATCAGCATTCCATTTTAACCTGCCAAACCCCTGAGCCATCTGTTTATCTATATGGCATCATGCTGTCTGTGTATCACCTTGCCACAGTCAGCAGCTCTGGAGCAATGTCCTTTGTGACACCAACCTCAGGAGGCTGAGAAAGCAGCAGTGTGCTGCCCGTTGCTGGCCACACATCACACATTGCTGGGGCCTTCCATGGCCACCTTTGATTTCTGCTTTCTGAAGGAGGGGAGTATGTACAGATGCATCTTTTCACCTGCAAATGCACCCAAAAAAGCAGCTAACTGAACAGATTAGTGAGGAGGAACACAACTGGGACACAGGTCCCAAGACCTGTGCTGCTATAGCTTGCGTGCTTCAATTATGACAAGAGTTGGCATAAGAGTACTTGCCAGTCCTTGAGACCATTTTCAACTGTGCTTGGCTTACAGAAACAAAGAAAACAATGGGACACAAGAAGTGGATTAATTGGAAAATTTCAATTTGTCCTCAAATGTCAGAATTCCAGTCTTCCTCAAATACCCAGGAGAAAATGCATTTACTCCAAAAGCACTGTTCTCCAGCTGCAGTGATAAAATGCAGAAGTAACTACACATGAGGAGGACATGGCATGTATGGATTGCTCACACAGCAGTTCATGTAGATTCCCTACTAAACCAAAGTCAAAGCAAGTTGCTACTATAGACTTATCTTAGAACAAAAAGGACCCAAATAATCAAGCTTCGACTCCCACAGATGCCATATTGAAAAAGTAATGATCATAGCTGTTGGCTAGGAAATTACATTTATTTACTGGTAATTTTCAAGTTAGTCAAAGACACCAGGGCAAACAAAAATGACAATATGAATTGAAAAATGCTTCAGCACTTGGAATCTGACAATATTTATTTTGAAAACTATGAGCTATGGCAACTGTGCTTTCTAATGTCCTCCCTGGCTGCCAACTGAACCAGGCAAGTTTAGTCAGCACCCATCCAGATGTCCATAATAAAACTACCAACATGATCTCTTCCTATTTGATCTGCCTTAGGTCTGGAGACACAAGGTCCTTCAGAAACTCCCAAGGAGTCACCTGTTAGGAGTTGGTGTTCAGAAGCCTCACAATCCCCAGCCTCAGAAAAGCTTGCAAGCAGACATGGCCCATAGCTGATTATTCTGCAAACAATGTTGTAGTACAGCAAGAGAGTTTGAAGAGTTGTATAAACTCAGTCATTGTCAGATATAATACAAGAAAGCTATCATCTTGAATAAAAATAATTTTAAAAAAATTTAAAAATAAACCACACAGATTCTGTGGCCATAATATGTTGCGTCCCTTTCCCCCTCTTTCAATTTGGTATTGAAAATCATGTGAAGCAACTTGTGCTGGCACTGATTAGACAGACCTGTTTCAAAAGTTTGAAATACACTGGTAAAATGACACTAAATCCAGTTTTCTTTTATTGATTAGTTTTGGTAAATGATACCTTAAACTGGAAAGGAGCTGGACAAGGTCTTATGGGTCCCTTTTTACCAGAGGGTCTGTTTTCTTCTCTTTGTTTTTAGCAGTGGTAGAACTGTTACTACAGCTCTACTGGGGAGCTAAGACTTCTTGCAAATTTCTGTTTCTCCACGTTTCTGTAAAAAGTCTCAGATACAGGGGAATTATCAGCCTCTCTTTGCCTGTGACAGATGTTTTTCATTTCAAACATAACTGATGTAGAGGCAAGGTTAAACAGAGGGCCAGAAAGCACCAGTAAGCAAATTTGAAACTTGCAGTAGATGAAATGGTACTGTCAGAGATGTTTGTTAACAACTCTGTAACAGCATTTACATTGCTGACTTTCTCAAACAGAGAAAGCAAAAAACTCCAAATCCTTGTGTCTCTCAGTGAGAGCAAAACAGACCACACAGGTAGCAATGCCACCTCTGTCATGCAGATCAAAGTGTTCAGAGCAGCTTCCTCTCCCTCTGTTGGCAAAGTTACCAGCGTGCTTTAGCATGAGGGTGGAATCTGACAGGCTGACACTACATAGCACTGCCCCAAAGCACTCTGGCTGCATTTGCAATGCTTCAAAGAGCAAAAGCACCAGAATGCATAGAAGGACTTGATCTGAGAGTGACAAGGGCAAGATGTTTGCGGTTGACAATACCAAACCAATCATGGCTTTGTGCTAACTGTAATGGTCATCTAATAAAAACTCAGGAGAGAGTTCCTCAGTTATTTTACACCTCTTTTGAAGATGGACTTCTCTATTTATATTATCCCAAGTACAATTCAGGCTCTGTAGTGCTTGCTTAGGTTTCTTCTTAATACCACAGAACTTAGATCTTCCACGTAATGATAAGAAAATCACTTAATATTTAACTTCACTTTAATACCACTGCAGCATGGCAAGAAATACAACATAAGCAGAAACAGTTATCTAAGAATTTAAATGCAAAATCTAAAAGCAGAATGTTATGGAATATTAATTGCATTCAATCTAATTCAGGTTTTGCATATTATTTTATGTTTACCTACAATAAATTATGTCAATGCATATATTTTATTTAAGTGCAGTAAAGCTGACCTTCTTTGTATGATAAAAAATCATAATAGATCTAAACCTATACCCTAATGAAACTCCCTGTATAAGAAGCCCTGTAGAAGACAAAAAGGAAATATTCTTTACACCTTTTGCCTCTCAGAGAAAAACACTCCAAGATGTTAATGAAATCACACGAGGCCATAAAATGCTATTATTTGGAATTCATCTCAGTAAAAGAAGTGACTGGAAAAACAAAGTTCTAGCTCTTAGAACACCTCCTTTAAAAACACTTAGCACTTAACTTTCTCTATTTCTTTCCACTCACAACTCAACCACTGATGTATAGAAACATACATTGCAAATACATGCAAATGTATACAAATATTTTAATAGTGAAATGATACTAAATTTTCAAATATAATGCTGTATTTAAATTCATGTCTCTAAAGGGAAAAAAGAAATATCTTCCATGTCTGGCAATATCCAAGGCCTTTTTTTCATTGTATCAAAATAGACATTTTAATTTATGTGTTTACATTTCTCTCTCTCTAGGTACCATTTCTACTGGATTGAAGGAGCTGGTCACATCATGGGGGGTTTCCTCAACACATTTGAAGCATGATTTATTAACTTACTATAGGTCATAAGAAATCATAATAGAATCACACTCCTACAGACTGTGGCACACTATGGTAAATGAGACGAAAAACAACAAACATAAAACAATATGGTTAAATAACACCCTGGTCCAATCCCACATGGCATAACCCCTGCTTTAGTTGTATTAGAGGATACTGAGAAAACCCTGTTCCTTCCAGAAGCACTACCACACAAGTACTGGGCTGTGGCTTTCAGGATGTGTCTTGAACTGCTGATTGTTGCAGGACACAGTGCAATGAATGCCTCATGCTCAGGGAAGGAAGACCTTTTAACTAATACAGGAGTCAGATTGCACCCGATTTGTCACCAGTTTTTGTCATACCACAATATGCTTCTTCTAGAAGAAGATATGTAATTTCCTGGCTTTTTTAAGATGCTACACAAGTATTTCAAAAAGGTGCTAGATAGCCACTGAGAACATTCCTGCAAGCACAGCCCATTTTTTTTCCTTTTCTTAGAAGTGCTAGTACCCAATTTTTGGATGCATCTTGATTCCACACTGTAACAAGCCCAGGCATGTAGCAGGCCTCATCCCTACAGTTTCCCTGGAACAGAAAACAAAAGGTACATCCCAAAGGAGTCACAGCACATGATGAGAACATGAATGGATACTGGTACAGATGGCAGGACATCAAGATATGGAATATGCTACAGTGCACATCAAAAGGTAAGTCAGGACATAGGTAAAAATACTGTGGAATGAATATTTATGTCTTTTCCCATTCATACCTTTTTGAAAAGTTTTGTTAGATTAAATGCTTAGAGACTGAGAAAATATTCTAAGAAAGCATCACTAGGGATTGCTATGCTCCTTCATGCTTTCACTTGACATCTACTTTTGCCAGTAGCTGATCCTGGACAAGCAATGAGTTAGACTCTACACAGCCTCACAGTCTTCTGTTGGGAACAGAGGGAGCAAGTATGTTTAGAATGGAACAGGGGTAGGAAGTATGTTTAGAACTAGTAATGATTTTGCACTTGGAAAGAAAATCTTCAGAAACTGGAAACACTTTTCAACTTGTATACTTTGCTTTGCAAGGAAAGGAAAGGCACTGATAAATCCTAAGCAAATATTGGAGATCATCAAGATTTAGAGAAAGAAACAAATGCTTTCTTGAAATTTGTAAGGCTGCATACAAAAGAAGAGATTGAATATTCCAGAACAACCATAGTTTTAGCTTTTAGGCCTAAATTAATTCTACCAGCCAACAGTGTTTGCTGAGAGATCTGTCAGGAAGTCAGCCATCCTGGTATATCTCTACAATCAACAAAAAATATAGACACCTACAAAAGGTAGCGAGCTGAATGATCTGCTGAATTAATCTGTCTCTCCAGTAGTAGAGGGAGCAGAGTGACTCGCCTCCCACTTCACACCTTCAGCTGTGGTTTCAGTTCAGGCTGCAGGGCTGTTCCAGCCCCTAGGGCTCAGCTGTGCTGTGTCTTCCATGGCCATTCAGGCTCTTGGGAGCGTTTGTGCAGCTGAGCAGTGAATTGGCTTGGGGACTTGATGTGGATGGAGAGGGGAGGAAAAAAAGGTTGTTTTCAGCTGGACATATTTCCCAATGGGCTCAACATGCACCTGCAGGATAGTTTTACAGACAACTAAAGGAATGATAGACAGATGGGGAAAAGCAGCTAAAGAAAGATGAAAAGGACACAGACTGCTTAGGGTGGCATTTTGGAAACTCAGCTTCAATTACAGTCAAGAGTGAACAGTACAGCAGCATTTAAGTTTTCTGATACAGATCAAAAATATCAGAGCCCCATTATTCAAATCACTGGTCCACTATTGAATTTATTCTGCTGGGCTGAAGTGGTGTAACAATTTTGAATATTTATTTTCCTACAGATTAGCTAAGGCCATTCAAAAATCAGTTGTCCTACTCACTTCCCTATCACTGACTGCCATAAAAATGGCGTAAAAGCATCAAGCCAGTGAACTTTGTATTGTGTACTCTGCCTAATTCAACAGATATGTGATCATGTGCACATGTTTCATCCAGCTCTAATGTGTTGCTGGGCATTATGTCAATGCACAGATCTTGGTATTAATTACTGTGGAACACAGCCCAAGTAGCTAGAGTTAGACAGGATGAATTCAAGTCTAATCCAAATGTACTGAGACGTGTCCTGTTCAAAGTAGTTTCAGAATCAAGGTATTTTAGAAAATGTTTTCACAAATACTCCCAAAATTCAATGTCACTTGTAAGCCTATGCAAATGCTTACTTATTAAAGTGACTTATCACTTGAAGCACCCTCTGAAAACTGTTGAACCAGCCTCAAATACAATGCTGTTGTTTAGAGCTCAAAATAAAAGCAAACAGAGAAGATAGTCTTTGCTCTGATCCAGTAAGTACATTAGTGGGACATTAGCATTTATTTTCTAGAATAGATAATTTTAGAAGTTTTCTCTAATGTCTGACTGCAGTAAAGTTCAGTGCTGGTAAACAAGCATTTCAGTGTAACTGATTAGGCACTTTGCTCCTAGACACAGCATTCTGTCAAAGACAGACACAAAACAAAACCATGTCATAATAGGCTGGAGACCAGATAACAACCACTAGCCCCTACTGTGAAAACAAACCAGTCTGCACTCATGTATGACTGACTGAACTGATCTGTTTTCAACCTTCCCAGAAATCCTTAATACAATAGGCAAAGCAATTGAGGATGTAAATATCCTAGTGTAAACAGGACTTGGAGATTAATGTGTCTGTATTTTTTTCAAGCACGTAATTCAATTATACATTTAATTATCATTAGCCAAAACCCAACAGTGAATGGAAACATTGTTCAAAATAAATGCCCATAAAAATATGAACCAGCACTAATTTTACTAGAATTTAGCTGAAAGAGTTCTAGCAATTAACTGCCAAATGAAAAAAACAAAATGGCATTCTACTGTCATTTTGCAAAATCTGTGTCTGGAGGAAAAAAAAAATATACACACACCATTTTAAAAAGAAATTTTGGACTCAAATTCCATATTCATATTCCAAATTCATATTCACTGAAGTCATCAGCAATACATCAAGATTTGATGTAGGCTTAACATACCTGAAGCTGAACAATCATGAGTTGGAACATTCTGGTGAGTTGAATGAAATGTTGCATAACTATCTACAAATCAATTTACCATGTCAATGACAGGTTGAAAAGTGTAGTTTCCCCCTAAAAAACAGTGCTACATTGACAACTATAATACATTCCACACTTCAGTACCTGAAAAGATTACGAAACACAGTCCCAATGCACACAAAACCAGATACCATTTGAAACACATCCAGTTTCACT
Source organism: Urocynchramus pylzowi (assembly GCA_013397555.1). Taxonomy (NCBI): domain Eukaryota; kingdom Metazoa; phylum Chordata; class Aves; order Passeriformes; family Fringillidae; genus Urocynchramus; species Urocynchramus pylzowi. The sequence goes on along the minus strand of VZRH01008420.1, from coordinate 256,712 downwards.
GCAATCATCAACTGAAATAATTTCCTAATCTGTTCACAGTAGCAGTTACAGAAACGTCATATTTACATCCATATTTGAAGACAGTCAAACCAATGAGCTGTAGAAGTTGTGTAATTGTTAAATCAATATTGAACTTGTCGGAAAACATTGAGGAAATAGAGTGACCTACTTGTATGCAATCAGTTCTAGTTCCTTCTGAGAACTTCAGTAGCTAAACACATTTTATGAAGAATCAATTTCTACACATGGTCCAAAAGTCTTATCTTGACCAAGAGAATGTAGCAGCAGGACTGTTAGCCAAGAAATTAACTGTTTCACATTAAATTTGTAAAAGCCTTTGGCAGTGATCTGAAGAATTATTGGACAGAATGCATAATACTTGTATCGCATTATCTTGGGAACAATTCTCAAAATACCCAGTACAGCAAGTCATAGTTGAATAACTTCTCACTATATCCTTCTACTCAGACTAGAATGTCTTTCAGGGGTTGTTCCAACCCTTTTGAATTTGAGTTGAATTTTGATACTGAGCTGATAAAAACAACATGATGATGCAGTGATCAGGTCTTAATTCATAACAAAGCTCCTAACGGAAAAGAAGGGTCAGAACTGTGCAAGCACTCATCCTCTTCCTCAGTAGAGATGAGGTGGGACATACACAAATTAGCTTTGTTTAGACCTTCTGATATGATCTTTCCAAATATGGAAGATATTTGTGACACAGACTTCCATTAATTATGGTATGTTAACATGACTGTGTTTTGTTAAGATAAAGACTGTGAGAGCAATAGAAACCGAAATAAAAGTGAAGCCTTTTCTAAATGACAATTTTATAAAAAACCAGGATATATTATTTTGTAAATCCATGCTGAAATATAAATATTTGATTTTTGTTAAACTAATGTTTAACAATTCCACTTATTGTCCGCGTGAAGTCCCCCAGTGATCTGCATTCAGAGCAGTATCCCAGGCTGAATCAGGGTATTTATCATCCTTTGTGACAGAGAAGCTTGGGTTGCCTTAGCTCATTCCTTAGGCTTTAGGAGACAACAAGAACTCTTACCTCTCTTTTGTTTTACCTCCTGAAGCAGCAGGATATTGGAAATGAGGTGTGTTCGGTGGCCTTGATTTTTAATTCCCAGTTTTCTAAGATCAACTTCCGTAAGATGGAATAAGTCCTGTGGCAAATGCCAGAGTAAGGAAAATATTATACTATTAATAGAGGAGAATTCAAGTGTCTTTCAGATATGTTTGCTTTTTCTGGTACCATAAGTTACCTAACAGCAAATGTAAGTATATAAATAATTTTACATGAAGGCCCCTTGTCATGATAAGGTACATCATTGTAGGAATGAGCTATTTTTCTTTTAAAACATTAATTCCTTGTCTCTCAGTTTTTTCTCAAAACAACACTCTTCAGCTTAGCTGAAGAATTCCTAAAAACTATGACTCCTTTGAGGTTAAAAAAAAAAAAATCCCCAAAAGTGCTAATATGCCAATTGCACTTAATGAAAATAAGATAATGAAAATAAGATAAATCTCAGCATGAACTAATAATAGGGATAATAATTTTAGGAAGGTTTAGTATAATGGAGAGGATATTTGCTGTAATAATATATAACATAAGCTGTGATACTATTTGATACTATTTTGAAGAACATGAATTTCCATATAATGCATTTGAGTAATCAAACATGAACTGCTCTCTTTAATCCACTTTCTCTCTGAAACTCTTTACTATTTCACTTTCAAAATAAGCTGCTGAACAACTCCAGACATTATTTATAAGGCAGTACAGAATTTCAATTTGATGTTGATTTATAAGTGGGTACAAAACTTCATTTGATGATGAAAACTTTCAGAGCAAATAGAAAATATATCTAAATACATTTCTTTGTATTTTTACTGTTTTGTATTTTCACTGTAAATAAGATAAAGAGAGTTACATAGAATGTACAGTATTTTTTTACTAGCAAGTCATGTTACTGAAAGTGGCTTTTTCTAATGGAGATTTGCAATTCAGACCCCAAAATACAAAATGAGATTGATTCATTGTGTAAATAATAAGACAATTGATAAAGAATTTCTGGTGTGAACCACTATTTCTGAAATCTTATTGTAAATTTAAGATCTTTCTTTCAAACTAAAACCACTTCAAAAGCCTGACATTATTTGCTTTAGACAGAATAGTGCTCAAATTACTGAAAGCCTCAATTTCTTAGGTCACTAGCTAATACTGTTTTAAAAGAAAAACAGTTCTCACTGTTTTTCTTTTGAACTTCAGTCATGCCTGAGAATGTAATATTCTTTCTCAAATGATAACTCATATGTAACTAATAACATGAAAGTAGAGAATTGCATAATTCTTACTTCTAATTTATTCCTTTCTAGATTTGCCCAAATGCAAAACTTGGTACTCTTGTTGAATTCACATGTCAGTAGAAATGATTTTTCAGCTTTGGCAACAGTGACAGAGGGTCCCACTGCTTGTCTCAAAGACCCAACATACTTCTCCCAAATCCCAAAATTATCCTCCAAGAAAAACAACAAAGGACTACAAATGCAATATGCTTGCTCTTCAAACTTCAGCAAAAAGTTTGTAAGAAGGAACACAACTAAGATTGTTGATAACTCCAGTACTGAACAGCAGATGCTTAGGGTAACACAATAGAAAATTTTATAGACACATTTTGGTTGGGGGTTTTTTAGCAGCTTTAAAGATCTTACTTAACATTTTCTCAAGAATTTTATTGAAAGAGGACAATTCTCACCTCTATACCATCATATTGTTCAAAGAGCGTGCAATATTCTGCGAGACCAAGCTGGGTCAGCCAGTTAGAAATGGGTAGATACTTCATTATCTATTCCTTCCCAATGCTTATGACTCTGAAAAACAAAACCAAATTACAAATAACATTGCTTATGAAGTGCTTTCTGAGTTCAGTTTAACATTCCTAAATGCAAGTTCCACTATTATGGCCCTTTTTTGGCTGCATGGTAAGAGGTAGTTATATGTGAATTAACATTTTTACCTTTAATTCACTGTTTCATTGCAATCCTCATAAAAGCAGGGAATGTTGAATACTGTATTTTGTTTAGCTCTTGAAGCTGAATTAATCTTTTAGAAGATGAAACAGAGTCCCTTGATACTGCAGTATCAATTAAAACATACTCAGCCTTTGTATTCAAAGAATATTTCTCAATACTTTGTTCAGTGATAATGTCATTCTTCTTAGATATGTGACACATGAAGAAGTGCATTAAATGAAGAGGAATAGCAAAAGGAGCAGTGTTTTCTGTAAGAATATGAAGGGTGTGAATGAAACTGCATTCTCTGTGAGACAGTCAAAATTACTAAGATTCTGTGGTGAGTGTTTGTCCAAGGTGGGAACATAACTAAAGTCAACCTGTTACAGAATATTTCTAAGGAAAAAGCAACTGACAGACTTACAGTTTGTTCTCATTATGTCATTTGAATTTGAGTTATCTGTAAATTAAAATATTTTTCATTACTTTTTTTCCCAGTTGCTAAGATAAAATAAATAGTAGACATTAAGATGGTCATATGATGGACATCAGAAGATAAAAGCCATAAAATACTCTCCTGCTATCACTGCTCCATGTAAGCAGTTATGCAAGATCTGCACAGACAAATACTTAAGCTTCCAAGAATTGCTGCATTTCTGAAGTCATGTCTATGTGCAAGTTTGAGCGTAGCCTAAATCAATTCAAGGATGCCCAGTTCTAAATCTGTAACTTGTGGTCTGAACATTGATGCCAGAAGCAGGAAATGCTCATGTTCAGACACCTAGTGCATTTAATTGTATATTTTTGTTATTTTATTTTTAATTGAAGATCTTTCTCTGATCTATACTTGAGAAGAAATAGTTGCTCATTAGCTCTTGATAAATCAACTGTAATTATGACTTTTCAGCTACAAACCACACATTCTAATACATCTGCCTACTCTGGACACACAAGAAGGTGTGACATACTATGGCTGACATACTATGGTCAGCAAAGTGTCAGTGTTGCTTTCTGTGAGATGGGGAAAGCCATTTAGCATTTTCATAATTCTTGGAACACTAGAAAAGCTTTGAAGTTGTGGGTGGTTTTTTTAATTTATTTTTTTAAAATAAAAATTGCAAACCTAAAAATACTGTTCTGCAGAAAGGTAGGCCATGGTAGCAGTATTATTTGTGTCAGTGGACAACACATTCCCAGAAATGTTTTAAAAGCCTTTCAGTTAGAACAGCAACTGTTAGTAATTTACAAAATGTTTTGGACCAGACATTGTTTTGGAAGTCTCTGTGAATTTTGCCTCAGTACCCAACCTTGGAAAAAGTCAAAATGGTTGTACTTCAGAGACACAACACAGTTACACTGTGGAAGTTCTAATTCTGGAATTTGTCACTTCATAGTTTGTTAAAGAACAAACCTGCTAATTTGCAAGTCACATTGTGAAATCCCTCTGTTATCCATTGGAATACTGTGTTATATTATTTGCTTTATTGCAGATTTTTCATTTTTGTGAAAATATTGCAGGCTATGGGTGATGAGTATACACCTAAAGAACTGTGGCATTCCAGTAACTAAGAGTATTTTGTGGAGTAACATTGACCAGAAAATCTACACATTTAATTGACACACCCCAAAAGAATTTCCTTGAGGAATGTGAAAGTCACAGAGAACATTCTTATGTGAGGCGAGGACAAGCTCAGCCACTGACATCTTTCATTTATGGCTTGCTTTAAACAGGTACTTTCAGATTGCAGGATGGTCAGCACGAAGGGTACATGATTCTCAGAGAGATAAAAGGAAAACCACAGCTAGTTGGCTAAAACATAAATAAAACCATGGACAAATACCTCTTTTCTGGTTCATGCATTTTAAAGTAAGAGACTTCAAATTTGTCGTCATAAAGGGCCTTGTTTTCAAAACTGTTTAACAACTTCAGTAAGAATATATTTTTTAAGACTACATATTTTATATTTAATTGTGAATACTTAGGATTCCATACTAGTACATAACAATTTTTAAAAAAATCTACAGTAATTGCTAGAAGTCATCACACTTATCATCCCAGAACAAACAAATTTTGCACTAAGCATGAAAGGAATCCCAGAATTTCCATAGAACAACATTCTCTTTAACAATAAAGTGATAAACAGTGGCTATCTAATCTAACTTGGCCAGCTACATTTGCTGTTATTAATTTATACCCAAAAAAACCCCAAACCAACAAATAAATGCAACCCAAAATACCAACAGCCCTGTTGTCCAAACCCCCATACAAAACAAAATTCATACCCTTGTATGATAAGATACTAAGAAATACAAGATGGATTGCTTTCAAATATACTGCAATTACACCTTTGAATGGGATTATTTTGGCATTATTATGGCACACTTTTACATGCTATTAAGTCTTTGCTAACACCTTGGTAGACTTATCCTTTTTGCTTAAATGAAAAATTTGTTCCTACAGCTGTAGGAGAAAAACATCCCTTTCTCTCACAAGGCAACTGCCTTTCTGGTCATTCTGCTAATGATAGTTTTGGTGAATAAACTCAAATAACTTATTTAACCAACATTACACTGTTCATTGGATGCAGGGTACAGCCTAGTGGTCAGGACTCAAGATATATTCATAGCCTTATCAAGGTTTAGAGTAAAATGGAATTGCAAAACAAATTGTAAAACCCACTAAATATATCATTATGAGATGTGGTTGCAGGCAGAGGGAGTTTCCTATTATTCTACTTTTACATTATTTATTTTTATCTCTGAAAACAGGATTAACTTTTCCTGAAGGCATGTAATGTCAACATTTTTTAAGATGCAAAATATGATTATGAACACATTGGCATTTGGGCACATATTTTTTCCCAACTAAGAAATTAATATCCTTCCTTTCCAGGGAAAGGAAGGGAAGAAAAATAAAAATGACAGCATGTATTGAAGAGAAATACAAGATCTCTCTTCTATTTATCTAGTCTAAAAAATGTCAGTTCCTGTACATCTAAGGACCTGCAAAAAGAGATCATCATAGCTTTAGTCAGGTCACCAGATTTTTGGGCTAGAACCAGTAAGTCTACATGACTTGCTTCTATTTATGAGTTAGACTTCTGTTATTACTTAACAAGCTCAAGAGTGAAGTTATTCTGGACTCCTTACATGGCAGGTCTTGCAGAGCTACCCACATAATTTATACTATTTCAAGGGTTTTCACATAAAAAGAAACAGTTTAAATCCCACCTAGGTTTGTATCATTCTGCTTCTGAACACCACCTGTTCAGAGGCTTTTATGAAATCAAGTTACTGCTAAAAAGTTATGAAATGAGCAATAATGGGAGATTCCTAGCACAGCTCTCTGATCTGCTGAGCTGAACTTCTGCTCTCGGAGTGCTTTCCTGCATTATGTCTCACAGTTGCAGTCATGCATATCGGGGCACACGCGATACAATGCACAGAGAAAGGAGTTTATATGTAGCTTTTAAATCCAGTTGTTCACACTACAATGCTTTACTAGTCTGCTAAGTCATTGGTTCTTTCCTCTATCACAGTCCCCCAGAACCATTAAAATATGCTGCTGCTGACATTGGCTAGTAATACTGCAAACACAAGGTAAGTAATATGAAATATTGGGTTCTTACTTCAGCTGTGGTTTTGCCAAATTAGCATCACTAATTTTTAAAATGCGTGTATGACAAAGGTTCCATGATTGAGTAACTCAAAATCACAGTGTGATTATAGTAAGTATTCCAGGCACAGTAATTCATGCTCCTTTTTCAGTCTCCTTTTGGGATTCAGGCAGTACTATGACAAGGATCAAGCCACATATCATAGTATAATCCTGTCCCCAACAAAATTACTCATGTGAGTCAGCAGAGCCAGCAATTTCATCTCATCTGGAAAGTAATTTCCCTTATTGTGCCTTTTCTATTTCAGCAAAATTGACTTGGGCTGTACTTCCAAATTAAAATTATCCTCCTGCTGTGACAAAATAATTTATTAGTATAAATTGATTTATTGGACACTTGCCCAAGTAAGTTTGCTTAAGGTTTTTCATCACTTGAACTTGGCATGCTTTCCTAACTTGAATGAAAGGCCCATCAGTTTTGTTTTCAGATAGATTCTGATGTACTTCCACTTCAGATGTACCTTTATCTTTTTCTGTCATTATGAAATCAACAAACCCTCTAAATTACAGCCTCAATAAATCTGACCTTTCCATACAACAACATGCACACCTCAGGTCCTGTGTTGTGGCACTGAGTAATAACACTGAGCAAAGGTCTGTCCCCGTTGCTGATCACAACTATTTGTGCTTAACTAAGCAATTCATTCAGCAATGTTGTGTTGTAATGCATGTTCGAGTAGCAGGAAATTTCTGTCATTTGCATGCCAGTTTCTGAATGCTGTAGAATTAAAAATTAAAAAAAAATTGGAAGTGATCATGAAGTTTGTGATGTCACATCTCAGAGATCTTACCACCATAATACAAAAAAACTACCTCTTCTTTTGGAGACCAGGTCATAATTCTATTTCTGCTCTCTCTTTTTTAAACAATTTGCCAAGTGTAAGATACAATGTAAGTAGTACAGTTAATTTTTGAAAATACACAGATTTACAATTTAATATCTTTATCAAAAGATAACGGTTTTGTAAAAGGAATACTTAAGGCAGAGGGGGAAGGCCAAAAGGTATCAGTCAATGATGCCAAAGCTTGCTTCATCTCCACAGAAGTGTTAAAATTTTAGTGAGAAAAGTTACCTTCTTCTCTGAGATTTGTTTCTACAGTAATGGTAATTTGCCATAATTTCCATGACACTTGTTCTAGCCTACTCTCTTAAATAAATTTTGCAGTTAAGAACTGGACAAGGTTCTCCTAAGCTAATAAAGCTATGGGCTGGTAATGCACTTACTAAAGTCTGTTATGAAGCCAAGTCCATCTTTTCTGCTCACAAAAAGGGAAGGGCACCTGCAAGATGGGGCAAGAGATAAAAGCAGCAGAAATACCTGAAAAGCAATCCACCAGCAGAATCAGAGTGTCAGACACTGATCAAATACTGGTGCTGTGCACTGGTCAGTCCAGAAAAAGCACTTATTGGGCCAAAGACTGGCTAAAAGGAGTTGGAAACTAGGACCAAAAATTCCTTCCTCTCTGTATTCACAGGAACAGAGCTTGGTACATTGCACATAAACTGGATGACATAACACCTAAATGATCGCCATTCTTTTTTTTTTTTCAGATAGGAACAATATGCAAAACCTTGATGTTTTGGTTAACTCTTCATGAAAAGCAATAATAGGAGACAATTACTCATTGTGTAATTGTCTCCTATTATTACAATTAGTACAATCAGATTCCAACTCTAGACTTATATGAAAAGAGATCTTACAAGGCAAGAACTACCTAAGTAAGAAGTTTCATAGATGGGAATGTGACCTATGTAGAATCCTTGTGCACAGGGCATCAAGGGTGAAGAGGGAAAAAGAAAGCATAAGAACATAATGTAAAAAAAGGCTTATGTTCTTACAGTGATGATGGGGTGACAAAATGAAGAAAATAAATAAAATTATCAAAGTAGTACCGCTGATAAATCCCTGTTATAACATGTAGAAAATACAGAAGAAAATAACAAAAAAAGATGTGAGAGAGACTTGACCTGGTAGAGAAAATTACCCAGAAAAAGGGGCTGTTATTTCAAGTAAACTCAGGTGTCTTCTTTCCTTCACTGTACATCCACAAAAAATCTTATGCTGCCACAAAGCAAGCAATGGCAAGGAGCTGCTTATACAGCAAAAGTGAAAATTTGAAACATTAAGCATCCAGTCAAATCCTGCTATAGGTTATGGACTCCTCTGCCATCCAGAACAGAGTCTGCATGCAAACATAAACCCTTTAATGTATCCTGGACTGCAAAATAAAGCAACTGAGGCAACAGACTTCCTTACTTTGGCCAACTGTGTTCTGGGAGCATCTACAGTGAAAAGACTGGTAATTCTCTAGGGAGGGGCAGCACTCTAAGTCACTGTAGCTTTTTGATTCAGTGCAAAAATCAGGGCCCTCAAACAGGAGAAATGATAAACTGCATGGAAAATTTCAGTTCTGGTTTGTAATACCCAAGAGGTTTAAAATCTGTTGGTGTTTTTTTTATTTTATTTTTTTTTTTCCTCTAAAACAATTTGAAAGTCTTTTAAGCATGCCAAATTGATGTATTCTTAAACAGTCCCCTTCTCTCTTAATGAAAGGACAGGCTTGATTAAGGTCGCTATCTCTTTATCCCATGGGAATCTATGCAGAAGCTGTATTTCTGAAAAGTGACCAAAACACACATTTTACTAGAATTATATTTCATGATTTGTTGAAAAGAGATGAATAAAGGAAAGCAGTAACAAAAACGAGGCAAAGCTATGTACCACCAAATATACCACTACCTTGCAACACTTCATTTGCAAACAGATCAAAACAAGCTCTCAAATTCAAGCAGTGGCTCTATTACATTGAATTTAAAATATAAATGAAACAATGTCCCACTGAAACTTCTAAACCACCACATTTTAAAGTCATAATCAGTATTCCAAATGTGAGTTTTAAACAACAAAAAAAGATATTTTAAAAAATCCTAAGACTGTGTACATACAAGATTTAACTTTTACTCTTCTTTCCTCTTTCTTGGAATTTCTTGGCATTTCATTTCAAGCTTTTCCCTAACTGTGACTATTAAAAACATAATTTAAAACTCTGAAATTCTCAAAGTTCTATGGAAAACTTGAAATATAAAATGCATTGTAATCTTTCAGAAGTACATTTAATTTTTGCCATACTGTAAAAGACAAACATAAGTTTGCTTGTAGGATACCATAAGCTGCAAGCTTCTTTTCATGTTTATATTGCCACCAATTACCAGTTTGTGTACTACAAGGTAGGTAGACATAGGTGAACTTTATAGATTGTTTACAGTTACATTGTGAACTATCACATTTTCATCAAATGAGTTAAATTAAAGCAGAAGTCTGATAATCTTACGGGGTAAGGATACGATGACAACTCCTCCTAGTGGAAGCACATCTGACACAACAAAATTCAGAAAAATACAGATTTCCAAGGTATCATGCTAGGTTTTTGCTGGTACTAGCTAGCTCAGCACTTTTTCTACCCTTTACTGAATTAAACTAGTCTCATCCAACTTCTCAGTATTATAGAAAAACATCTATGGGCTTTTAAGGAAGGTGAAAATCATTTCACTTCAAAGCTTGCTGTTACACTGGTATAACATGGTTTCTACACATAGCTGAGAATCAGGTTTCAAATTACTCTTCTAATCTTTAAATTAATTTTTTACTGTAGGACTATGTGTCACCACCATCTCCGAAAACCGTGGGTGAGACTGATGTGATGTAAAGCAACTTACATTTATGGTGAACAATGAAGCTCTGCTGATTTACTGCTGCTGGGAGTGCAGCTCGCCGTGGCTCCTTTTTGTTTCCCCTTTCACTCATACTTTGTTTCGATTGTGCCAGGAATGATTTCCATGTGAATGAATCCCCTACACTTATCTGAATAGACTACTCTGTTCACCCAATTCCATCTCCAAGGCTCAGACTGTCAGACACATTACACATGCTGTTCAGCCTGAACCTAGAGGAGTGGTTTTACCAAAATAGCTCAGAGCAGACAGAGCTATTAGGAATATGCAGTATCACGTAATATGCTGAACAGCTACCAGTACTCTAATTCATTTATTTCAGTCCCTGATTTGCTTCATGTTTCCTTGTTCAAATTGTTTTAAGTCCAATATATTTTTGGTGAAATTTTGAGAAATTGTTGTGAAGGATGTAAGGATATTGGATTCTTTGAAAGGAAACTATTAACATAAATATTGTTGGCAGTCTAGGCACTGAAGGGATACTTCTAACAAGGATTTTCATGTCGATCCAACATCTAGCAAATCTGTTGCAGACTACAGAGAAACAAATACAAAACATTACTCAACTTGTATATGCTGTTCTGGCCAATGTTTGTGTAAAGATAAATAGTCTACAAAGTACCAATCAGGAGTTAAATACTGACTGACTCAGCAACTCAGCAACCACATAGCAGATTTTCATGGCAGACATCTCACAAAAAATGCCACAGCTACTATCAAACTGCTTTATCTTTCCATCAGACTTCAAATGAGGTAGTTTTAGTTGGTGGGATGTTAATATTATCACCAGTAGCTTACAAGAAACAACTAAGACAGTGGTTCATCATTCTTTATGTACTGCTTATGGAAGGCATAGACTAACCACCCTTCACTTATTTTCCTTACATACAGGAGTGTAATTTTCTCCATTTCATAACATGAACATATTCTTAATTATTAAGCCAAAGTTCTAAAACAGAAGCAGCAGTTTTTCCACACAATCTTATACAATGGAAACACGATGTCACTCATGTCCTAGGTAGCAAACGGATAAATGAGTTTAAAAGATGGTCTAAATAAAACAGATAAAACAACAAATAAAAAACTATTTAAAACTAAGACAGACACAACCAAGATCCCTGAAAATTCTTACGGGATGAATTACTAACAGCTGGTAGTAAATATCTCTGTATATGTATGTTCTTACAACACTTCTATAAGAAAAAGTTTGTCCTAGGAAGAGACTTTTGGTCCAATTCATGCAAATGTTCTTGCATTGCACATAGAACGCAGATGTGGTACAAAGCTGCTCCACAAATACAAATTAGTTAAAACAATTTTGAAAGTGTCACTTTGCTCTTGCAGATTTTAACAATACTTGACCCAGTGTATGGGCAGTTCCTTAATTCTATCTCTACAGCCAGATTAGTCATTGTACATTCTCCTGCCATTGGTCTAAAGTTAAAATGAATCTACTGTGTATGTTTTTTGATTCCCAGAAATGGCAAATATTTGTGTTTAATGCAGGTGATATGACAGAAATCAGATAATCAAACACTTAAAACAGAAAACGTTGGTCACTACTCTCTAGTAAATCTTTCCTCTTTCTGTGCGTCTGTGCTGCCTCTTGTCGCTAGATGGGGGTTCATCCTACCTGCACAAGCAGTGTGTTAGTTCAGTGCTGAAATTGAGCCAGTATTCACTGTTGAAAAGACTCCACAGCTGCTTCTCAGCTTGAACAGCCAGAGCCTATAATGCACCCAACAGTAACTGACTGTAAATACATATGCCATATAATCAGAAATCTGATTAAAGCTAGCATGCTAAGCTCTCTGTGGGGAGAAGGGATGAATTAAAAAGGAGTTTACATCTGTGATCTATGCTAAAATTTTACTGTGGACTGATCCAACTTCAACATTCTTGTCCTGCTCCTTTTAATTCCTCAGCCATATCAATCCATAAGTTCCTCACCTCCATTGCACCAAGACTACCATTTGTGTGGTCAGATGCTAAGCTGGATACATGAAATGGTCCTATTTTACTGAAAACATAAAACTGTGCCTGCACAGTGTGTGTTTTTAAAAAAATGTGCAGATCCAGGACCACGGCCTGTCTCAAGTTCTGTAACTACTAATTACTGCAATGGGTTTCTGAAATGTTTTTATCATTTAATACATTCCTCTTCAGCTCTTCTGCCCTGCCAAACAGGAAGGAAATAGTAGGACTGACACTTTTTTAAAATAAGGCTGCTCAGAGACATAGAACTTCTGAAAAAGGTCCACAACTTTAAAAAATTATTATTTTTATTTGCCTTCGGGTGTTTTAAGCTTTATGGTTAACTTAGGTTTATCTTTCAAGCAATTCTATAAATTTGTTCTACAAATAACACTTTTTTTTTTTTTTTAAAGGCTGAGGTATTCACATGACTAATTAACTCTAGGATTTGAGCGCTGTCTAATCTACCAAAATTGATTTGTGATAAGAATCAAACTGGCAGCAGAAATGACAAAATGTATCACAGGTGCGTTTGCTAAATCATGACCAACAGACAAGTGTGCTCTCAAGTTGTGCTTCATTCTGCACCCACATGGCAGTTTTTCCAGTGTAACAAAAGGAAGGACTATGGTGGCGCTTCTCACATACCCCAGTGCTAAATCAATCTTCTTGGCTTAAGACACTGATAAATGTGGTTTGAGCAAGCCAAGCTGATTTTGCATTGAAATTGATAGGAACAAAAAGTTTAGTTTATCTCAGCTTGACTTCTTCTTTTCTGCAAGAGTTTAGTAGTCCTGAGCCTTTTTTACTCTGCAACCTGCCTTTGCTCTTGTGTATATATATTCTTCCTGCTTGGCTGCTCTAAACTCCTGAACTATGTAGTTAACAACAGGATTCATCTTCTCCTTCCTTCTCTTTGCCTCTCACTCCTCCTCATTTGTCTGGTACTCCAAGCTAGAAAGTCATGCCTGGTACATTTTCCTATCTATTTATGCACTCATTTTTGTTGACTTTTATTTTACAACAAAGTGATAAGAACTGTTTAGGGGTTGGGAGCAGAACATAACACGCTAGTTGCTACCTCCAGGTTCAAAAAGCTGCATAATAAGCAATAAAACAAATTAACTTTGAAATTAAAGATAATTTAGTTTTAAATTTGACACCCTCAGAAAGTAAAATCACTTGCTGATTTGTTTCTTTTTAATAAACCCATAATTGAAAAGGAAAAGAAAATAGTGTATTTCCCGAAGATGATCAAGAACCATAGAATCATTTGGTTGGAAAAGACCTTTAAGATAGTCAAGATCAAATAAACATATTTATTAAAATAAACTATTGTATTCAATGAAAATGATTCTGTAAGGCACTGGGCACAAAGCTGGAAAAAATGAAGTTTTTATATAAATTTTCATTTCAGATTGGTGTTTTCTCTATGGAATGTTATTGTATACATGGCAGTTAGGGCTAGAATTCACAATACTACATAACTTGCACTGAGACAACTAGCAATAAAAAATGGCTGAGTATCACTAAAATTTGGGCTAAAACATAGGAAGCTGCTTTATGGAGAGCTCAGCCATAAAGGGCAAGATGGGTCATAACCTCATTAACTTTCTTAGTAAGTCAATCTGGAGTCAGACAGATCCTTTACTTACATGTGATTGTGTATACAAAAAGCAATAACCTGGTTTGTAGCACACCTTTGGACCCAAACAGCTAACAAGTTTAAATGTTAAAATACTTGGGTTCCAGTTGGAGAAAATCATCTGCACTTACATGCAAAAATGCTACTAGTCATATTTTTATAAATGCAGGGCAAGTCTCATAAACAAAGAACTACTTCCTTTCCCTTTGAAGATATGGTAGAGGCAGTGCCAGGAGTCCTAGAGACAGATAAAAAGCACCACAGGTAGATAAAACAAAATGCTGAGCCAGTCTAAACTTGCAATGCCAATTCAAATTTGTTCAGAGTATTTTTGATTAATTTTGTGGTAGCAAGCTTAATTCCTTACCAAATCTGTCTACATACCAGTTTTATTGGCATTTCTGCAGATAGCACAAAGGATTTCTTTCCAGTCCCCTCCTGTTTCCCTCCTACCCTGTGATGCAGTGTTACTGCATTCAAGGCATGAAGTGTCCTTAAATAGAGGCTGGATTCTACTGATTTCTCAGTCACTACCACTGAGCTTTCCTTACCTGCTGACTTCTGCTCTGCAGAGTTCCTCATGACAAGCTCCTGCTGACACTGTGCTGTACACTGACCCCCTTCCTCAGAAGCCTCCAGCCTTGCTCACCATATTCTGTAACAGTCTGTTCCAAGAACAGCACGAGTGCAAAGACAGGATGATCCAGACTGCTGCAGTGTAGGACACCTTCCAGCAGAACATTGGCTCTCAAGTGTAACTTAGAGCATCTCAGCTGAGGTTCAGAGCAAAGCTGATTGCTTCAGCCAAACCCTTAATTTGCAGCAATATCTGAACACCTGGTCAGTGACACAGCTGTATCTTAGTTTGGGTTAAAATCCTAATGCATTGCAGCTGAAGCACTGGGCTCCTACCTGGAGTATTACTTTGCCTTTGGTTGTGTTGGCTGTAAGCCTGCAATTACCAGATAAACTCATCACAAATTTTATAGTGTATCATGTGCAACCTGAAAGGAGAGCTTCAGTGCTTTAAAGCATTGGAGTTTAACTTATTAAATGTTTCCTCTGCCTGAAGCTTTATGTATTCACATTAGAAGAGCAAAAGACAAAGATGGCTTAGCTACAACTTTCTGCAGTAGTAACAGCAGCTCTTCCTTGATATATTTCCCTTCATTTAATACCCCACCTATTTCAAAGATATTCTTAGTGTTTACAATACAAAACTAAATCTGCATGCAAAAATAACACAGACTTGTGTTACACATCACCAGTAGTATTCCACAAAATGGAACTAAACCAGAACCAGCTCATCTCCTGTCCTGGAGGGCTTGCTCAATAGCAAGCTTTCCAAGCAAGCCTGCATTGCTGCAGGAACAGGGTCTGATCTCTGCTGGAACAGGAGGGTGAGCAATTTTCAAGACTGACAGCATTGTACTGTAAAACCTGCAGTTTATTAGCACAAGTACCTTTGTTAATTTTAAAAGTCACACTGATAAATCTAGAAATTTGATGAAGGAAGTGCCCCAATCTATAACACAGTAGTCATTGTACTAAAGTGTATAGTTGAGAGAACTATGTTAAAGTCTCTCAAGTACTTTAAGCTACAATATAAAGGAATATTTCCATACAATACTTAACATTATATGGAAATGTTCTGCTCTCAGTTCTAATGACATGGCTGGGCATGGGTGTACAGAACTTGCACACAGAAAACAGTGGAGAGCACGTCAAGAGCACACACTTACTGATGGTCCCCAAACTTCATGAGCAAAGTAATATGATTAGTTTCCTAGACCAATTTTGCAAATTCTGATATTTTAAAACTTTATTGCAGTTTTTTGGAAGTTGTTCTCTCTCTTGGTATAACTAAACAACTGTATTTTATCCTACTCCTCAAGCTATTGTGTCCTTCAACTTTTCACTTTTCCTCTTACAGTTTCATGGACCCAACTTCTAGAGAATCTTTCTAATACTATTTTCAAAAAGTAGGAAATAAACTCGGTATTAATAAGAAAGACAAAGACAGATTAATGTGAGATGCAGCAAGAGGAAGAAAAGCAATGGCTAAAACCAGTCAGATGAAAAGACTGAAGTAAGTAGGGAGTTAAGCTGAATTAAGTAGGGAGAGTAAAGAGAATAGAGAAAAGGAATCTAACACAGACCAAAATAAATAGCTGAAAGCCTGCAGTAAAACATGATTAGAGAAAAAGCTGACACATGAGAATGACCAGAATTTTCCTTGTTTGTTTTTTTTTTTTCCTTACTGTTACATGAACAATAGTGCAGTTTCACTAGTGGAAGAGTCTGTAAACATGTTAATAGCTCTAGAAGTAGATCCAGAGCTGCCTAGATAATAGGTTTCTATTTTATAAGTACACAATTTTTCTCCCAATTAATATAAAAAAATTCCATAGTTGAATTGCATCAGTTGGTGTGCTGTCTTCTGACTGAATTCCTGTAAAGTGATGCCGTCCTCAAGGCATGTTTTCTTAATAGCTTTATTTTGGCAAGTCTTAAGGGAAAATTAACAGCAGAGGTATGCAATTTGAAAAAAAATTGTTAATATTCTGAGAAGTTGTGATGTAGGGTAAGAAAAAAACACTAATATCGGGGAATTGTAATGAAAAAAATCCCAAATTACCTTATAGTAAGTAATAATTTCCTTAACTTGGATATCAAGACAGACATATTTAATAATAGTCTTTTTCTTCTTAAATGGTATCTGCCTGTATACAAAGTGAGTCTTTTTTTTTTTTTTTTTTTTTTTTTTTTTTTTTTTTTTTTTTTAAAAAGTGTGTTTTTTTTTTTTTTTTTTTTTTTTTTTTTTTTTTTTTTTTTTTGTGAAAACAAAATTGAGCAACAAACTCCCCACGCCCCAATAAACCCAACAAAAACAATCCACAGTGCTTTTCAGTCTACTACAGCTTTTCTGTCAGTGTTATGACAAGGTATCAGCTGGCCCTAATTTCAACTGTTTGAGACAAGGACAGTACAAAAAGAGACAAGCCAAACTGAAAAAAAGAAAGTGTATGTATGGAGGAAGTGAAATAAAATTACTCAAAATAGAGGTATTTTTTCTCATTCTAAGATATAACATGTTGATGATGGAAAGCTTCAAAAGCACAAGCATACAGTATCCTGTAAATCTTAGTTACTCTTCAAATCCATCATTAGGCTCTATAGCTGAGAAAATAGTTATGCAGCAGGGAACTGCTACAGCAAGCTTAATGATGGGGGGATTAGAGTTGAAAGTGAGAGCACTAGACATTCTTTTCTAGCAAAATAGTTCAAATCCCAAGAGAGACAGTAGGATAAATGAGCCAGAGGGCCTCCATTCATTCTCCAGCAAACGACACATCACAAAAGATCCATACATTATGCCAGAAAAATACTCAGCAAGAATGAGAAGCCTTGGAGACAGAAATTCTTGACTTAGAGTCTGGTTGAAGGTCACTGCTCTAACACTGCACAGTTCGCATATTTGCATTCGATATATTCACATGTAAAGGAATTTCTGAGTTGTTTATGTTCTTTTAATTCTGCAAATGATCCAAAGATTGAGACAAATACTAATCTTTTCAACTTCATAGGCTGGTGGAAGGGGACTAAAAGAAATGCTTCACATTATTGAAGGAGCTACTAAAACTATACAGACAAACTGTTTCGTAATTTCTGTGTAAAGGAAAACAGAGTCAGATTTAAAGTTTTCGGTTTTCATACCAGAGTTTATTATAAATTAATAAACCTACATCCATTTGTTTGGTAAGATCCTATTTAATGGTTTCAGAAAATTCCTGTTAGCTAATTAAACATGATGAACTGATGTTTACTGATTTGCTAGCCCCCTGCTTGACTTCAAAACAAACCTATGCCACATTGATTTTTTTATTATTCCATGATGCTTAAATCAAATGAGATTAGACACAGTTAAGAAAGCAGCACTAATCTGAATACACTACTCCATCAAATAAAGTGACAGGCCTTTCATTAAAAATATACAGAAAAGACTCCAACAGTGACTAGATTATTTTCCTTTTTTACAGAAACCCTTTCATATGACAGAAAGAGTACTTAGCCTGGCATCTAATTATAATTCAAATCATATAATCCATTGCAAAGGATTACACAATCCTTGCACAGTTTGTAAGTGGCTGCAGGAACCAATAATGCACTGAGATGTGGAACTTCAGTGCAGCAAATCAGATACATGAGTGTCCAAACACTGGCACTGGTGATTGCAATCAGCTGCTGGGACACACAGAAAAAGTTATGGGCATGAAATTAGTGGCTGTTTTCAAGAAGTTTAGATTAGCAGTTTGCTGTTTGAACTCAGTTTATTACTGCATGTGGCTAAAGAGGAAGGCACAAATAAGTATTTGCTCTTTTACAAACACTTGACTGCATGCACATGCTCACAGCAGACACTAATGTTATCCACCCTTACAATGATTGTAAACTGCTGAGTGATTTTCCTGGACTCCAACTGGACAAATACTGTCAGAGTATTCTTTAGCCAGATACACGTATCTTTCTCTAGCTGTTTGATGAACTGCACCCAACTCTAGAAATACAGTGTGGTGATTCAGCAGCAGGGACTCTAAGGTATGGCATGCTTCATCTTTTGAAAGCAAAACCCCCCTAAAAATATGTAATTGAGAGTATCTTATAATTTTGCCATCCAAGCAACAAAGGCATGACATCTCATTTCTTGAAATCAAATTTCTAACCTCATGAAGCACACCTGCCTCTATCTACAGTACTTGCACTTTGCTTCTTCTTGTGTTGCAGCACACTGGAGGCAAGACTGAGAAAACGAGCTTGAAGTGTAAGACATACATGGATCCTTAAAGCTTCAGCCCAGACAAAAACATCACCTAAATAAGGTAATGGTTAAATTAATTGCCCCATGAGGGTCTTGCTCATGAATGATTAACACATTTCAAAGTTCTTACTATCTTCCTCCTTTGCTGATAGCATGGCACATAGAAATAGATACCAGTCTGTGACTCCTGCACATAGAACTAAAGCCAGCACAAGCAAGACAGGAACATGACATAAATTACCTAAATTGATGTTTTAGCTAAGTTTATTTGTATACTGAAAAATCTTTCTTTGATGGTGTCAGCTGCTGTTGAGAAGAATATGTTTGATGTCATTATAAGAACACCTAGAAAGAAAGGTATTCTGATATTACAGTATCACAGAGGTGAATATGCAAACAAGAAAAGGCTGGGAGAGATCAAAACAACCATGTTTAGAAAAAGTATATTTTGTATATAACACTAATTTACCAGCATTTCAGCACCTCTTGTGTTGACTGGTGCTCAGAGGTAAAATTCTGAGAAAAAAATCCACTCTAACTTTACTAACTGTGAAGACACTCCTCAAGTACATAAACAAAGAATCTTACTATTCTAAAGCACAAAATTGTAAAGCACAAAATCTTTTAAAACCAAGAAATATGCTAAGGCACTAGAACCCAATCCATGTAATTCAATAGCAAGAAACTTCTGTTTGAATATCTACAAAACCCTTGTGGTTTTGAATTCTTAAATATCTCTTTAAATCATATATCCTTAAAGGTTCTTTGTTTTCAGTTATGTATTACCCTAAAGTTAATTTTTTACTTTGGTAATATTAAAATAAAACTCTCGTTTTACTAGGTATCATCCCTCACAAAGAAGTTGGTGCTTGTGCCATGACTGCAACATTTTTCCAAGAGCTGAAACAAGTACAGTCATGTGCACTGAGCTCTGAGCTGCTGTGAAGGAGGAGAGCAGACATTTCACTGCTGGGTATTACAGCTGCCGTTTTCCCCAGCCTTTTCTGCCATCCTCCAACACTATTAGATCACAGACATCTACATGCAAACTTGTCTATGTAGTACGTTTCAAATTTTTCAATCCCTGTGATTGCATCTTTTTATTTGATAGTTAAGCTGACATAAACCTATCAATTACAAAGTAAAAATGTTTCTAATATAGCCTTTTATTTTCCCTCAGGATTCTCCCTTATTTTTTCGAAGTCAACTGAAAAGATATGTGAAAATCAGATTAATTTTACCTTCCAAATAATTTAGATTGATAAATTCACCAAAAAAAATATAAAGCCAATTCATAACTCTGAAAGAATAAAATTGCCATGAAGATAATACAACACGAGAAGAAAGTTTCCTTGCATTACTTAACTTGAAAACAGTTGACATTTAAAAAATATAAACCATCTAAAATATTATAAACATTTCTCTCTCAAAGTATTACAACATTACAAAAAATATTTTAATCTAATTCTCTTTGGATTTGACAATACCCCTCACCATTATATATTCACAGTTACTTTAATTCAGAATTTAAAAATCACTACTAGCATACTGAGCAATAGCTGTCACAACTAAGATCCAAAATTGAAATCTTTCCAGATTTTAAACCCACAAAAAGTTGATTTGGAAACATCTGCTAACACACATAATTATTTGTTACTAACCACCAAGCGTTGTTTCTAACAGTAAGACTGTACAGGTTAATAAATAGACATACAACAGTTCTTACCATAGCAGGAGACTATCATGGTCTACTGCCTGCTCTTAAATGCAAAAGCTTCTTGACAAAAGACACACCTTGAGAAGTTCGTGCCCAATCAGCAGTCAGACCTGCCCAGGAGACAGCAGCTGATGAATCACAGCGACGATAACTGAGCAGTGAGGTTGGAGTTTTTTCCCCCTAAATCAAGGACAAGTTGAATACTGTGTTGAGTAAACTTTTTCACACTTCAATTTTAATTATTATTTTTACTTTTCTACTTGGTTTAAAATTGTGCCATCTATTTGCCAATGAGCCATTATTAAATACAGAAGTTCCTAGTTTCAGCTGAGAGTTTTGCAGGCTACTTCTTAAAAAATATTTCTTATTAAAAAATTATTGTAAAAAAGTTTACTTATAAACTGGAAGAAAGAAGAAAATCCAAACATCACCACCCTGCCCCACCCCCAACAAAATTAATTAATTCATGTCAATGTAAATCTATGCACAAGCTCAAAAACACCCTCCATCAGTCTAGAGTTCAACAAACTAACAGGGAGAGGTAAACTTATCTATTCCAGGCATCACACGATATTTTATAATGTATTTTAGTAGTAGTATTAGTATTCATAATGATGATGATGATGATGATATGGAAGTTACTTAAAAGTTCCAGTGAGGATCACTCCCCACCCACCCAGGCTGTATATCTGCCCTGAAAACATTGGTGCTCTCAAAACCTAGAAGTGTGTAGCTGCATTGCTGTGCGGCCCTTCATCCAAGGGTTCCTCCCTGCCAGAGTACTGATGCTGCCAGAGGAGGCGCAGGCCAGCGCTGTGCAGATGCAGACCTGGCAGTCAGGCTCTGCTGTGTGACATGTCCCGTGGCTGCAGGTCACAGCCAGCTGCAAGTCACAGCCAGCTGCAGGACAGGGGCCCACAGGTGGCTCTTACTCCATACCGCTCATTACACTGACTGTGTGTCCTTGTCTTCATCTAAAAGTGCAACAAACAGTCCTTAAGTGAATTGATTTTCTGTTTGACAGTACTCATGAGATATAGAATTGTTTTAAGAAAATCCTGTAAGAGCTCAAAAAACCAAAATGTCAGATGCCCTTTCCCTGGCCATGTTCTGCCCAGTGTGCTGAGCTCTGACTGGGACCTGTTCAATACTACACAACTCAGCATCTGGAAGGAAATAAAACTACCTGCACTATCCTTTTCCTTTACCGTGTTAGCCACAACAAATGGTATTTCAAGCAATACTTTATAGTCTGTTTTCCTTACTGGGACCTTAACAAACCCATATCTCATGATGCAAATCAACAGGTCACTAATTTGCTTTTAGATATAACACAAAGGAATAGAGGTATCACATCAGAAGGGTTAAAATTCATGAGCTGAAAATGAATGATTCTGCCATTTATGTAAATATATTAAAGTTAAACTGTATATGGCTTGCACTTGTAAATTCCCACATCAGATGTATGTCCCACAAGCTTTGCCAACAGAGAGACAGCAAAACAATATGAATTTCTGATTTTATGAAGAAGGAAATTAATACACCTGGGGAACTGATCATAACATGTTCTACCATGTTTTTTAGAGTGAGTGCATACTCACTCTAAACCCATTCTGCCCTGCAGAAGTGAAGACCCTGAAAAAACAACCTCTACCCAAAGCCAACCCTTAACAAAATTTTATTAACACCATCAACACTACTCTCATTCTCCATAATCCAGGCCTTTATGTTTCCCCTTTGCCCCTTCTTTTTTTCACTTACACTCTCAGATTTTCTAAGGATTCTAAAGTAACTTCTCTACCAGATTCCATTATTCCATTTTAACTCAGTGTTAAAGTTACTTGTCCAGCCTGCCTAGAGATACAATTTCTCACACTTTCACCAAATGCTATTTCACTCTTTCTCATTCTTATTGGTAACATAAAACACACAACTATCTCTAGTAGATAACTGCTTTGCTGTCAAACAAGATGCAAATCTTTCAGTCAAAAAGCACAAGGCCTCTATGTAACAAATACCAATTACATAGCAATTAATACCAAATACAAAAAGGGCCTATTTCCCTTCCAAACTACCTGTGCATAAGATTAGTCCTTGAAGGTAAATTAAGAAGCCATATTCCCCTTGTTAGACACACAAAGGAATATCTTGTCATCTCTGTCTGGGTGTAAATATCTACCCTAAGCTCTATAATTTTGGATGGGAGCTGTGATGGTATTTCTTTTGGCTCTTTCATACTATTTTTCTAGATCCCAAACCCTAGTGATTGCAAACTCAGGTATTTACAAAATTAACGACAGTCATATATTGTAATAACAACAACAAACAACAACTATACATTATCTCTGTGGAGGGTGTGGCAAAAAATAAGGGGTCTTGTTAGCAGTGATTCCTACGATTTCCAGACATCACTGACTGTGGAAGCTGCTTGTTTCACTTCACTGCAGCAATGACTGGTACCTATTACTAATTTGTGTAAACCAGATACATCTCTATAAAAGTATATCACGATTCTGAACACAGGAAATTAATTTTGTGTGTTAAGTCAATGCATACTGCCTGCCAGCAGTTTGGAAATAAAGTAAACCCCCTACAAGAACAAAGGACATTCTTTTACTTCAATGCTAGAATTGAAGAAAATTCACTGCTGATTTAGAGTGGCAGAGCTAACGCTGCACATTCATCACAAAGAAGCCTTTTGTCTGCTCTGTCTGCACAGAAGACTCTTTGATGTGCAGCTTTTTGTTTCTTCATACTGTAACTTCTGCTGGGTGATAAGTTGCATTAACTTCAATGACTGGTTTTATGAGACAAAATGGAAGGAGAATATGGAGCAAAGACTATGCAAGGATTAGCTACAAAAATCACTTGCTGGTTCAATGTGCTTCCACTGTGGCTGTTAAAAGAGGGAAAAAGTTCTACTGATAGATTACAAAAGTGCAAAGTCTGAGCTCGGTGTTCTGCTTTTGGCCTTAGTGCAAGATTGCAACATGGCATTCACTTACACAATATCTAAATGACTTCCAAAACAAATTTACCGTACTTACAGATGCAAAGTATTTTTTTTTTACATTTGTCAGTCCTGAAGCATTGATCAAACTAATATTAGAGCATACCAGTATAAGATGCAGCTGCCTGTTCACATAGTCATTTTAAGAAAGATTCTCAAGAACAAAATTTAATGTACTTGATGTATGAAGTAACTTTGCTGTTTTCACTTTCCTTTCATACATCTATTATCTTCAACACATGGTAAATTAAGTTTTCCAGCTGTAATACAAATTAGCCAGACTTTAACTTGGCCAGTATGATGGTAAATCTGGGTCAAATAATGAGCATAGTCTATTGCAACTAGCAATAAATTTGGCACATCGACAATTCTGAAAATAGTAGTCTAACTGCATTACATAATCACACTCATTATACAATTTTATGGATGGAAAATAAGAAAAAGAAGATTGTAGTAGAACTCCAGATAGTTAAGTCAGAGCTGAGCTGGCTCTGCTAGGGACTGGCAGACATATTTGACCAAGTCACTCAACCATGAGTCAGTCTACCTACAAATGGAATTCTGCAATTTATCTTCTTTTATAAAACCATTTGATACCATCAAATTGAATTTTAAAAGGTTAGCAATTACTAAGAAAGTAATAACTAAAGTATACATTTCAGGTAAGTGCTATTCTCTTTCTAATGACATCTTAGTTTTCCAACTGTGCACAAACTTCAAATTCCTTCTGCTTTTTCCCATACTATGAGCATTTATGTACTGGCACTTAGTGTAGGCCCTCAGCTCTGCTGCTCTCACAGAGGAAAAGTGAGATCCTCCCCTATCTTAAGGACACCACTTCACTGACCCTGCATCATCACTTCTCTTTAGATTACAATAACCCTTCCTCAGGATGTCTTCTTTGCTATCCCAGCCTCTTCTATTCACTGAAAGGACCTGGGCCCTTGTAACCTTCACCCTCAGCCCCACAGCTTCACTGTCCCTCCTCATATGTCCTTGATGCTCACGCAGACTCAGAAAGGAGCAAGAGCCTAAGGACCAGACAAGCCTGGAAAGTCTCTCTGCAGTATCCTGGATCCTGGCACTCAGCAAACATCCCAAAACATCACATCAACAGCAGAAGAATGTTTCCAGTCCCTACAGATGGGAATCTCCAGTGCCTATCAGCTGTCTTTTACTCTTCTTGGTGTTTGGCAGAGGTTCAGCTGGCTCCAATGCCTCCCCCAATGGTCCTTGTTCTTCTTCATCTTTTCCCAGGGCACCACATTTGTTCTGTGATTGCACTTCTGCAGGCAGAGGAGGAGCCTTCTCTTCTTTTGCCAAAAGTAACAATGCTCTCCATCTCATTTCTGTTGATCTCTCCTTTTTTTCCTGATGGTACAAAGCCTACTGACCTCCTGTTACAGCTCCATTTCCTTAGTTAGCTCCTCAGCTCCTGTGCATCCCTGATCTACACTCTAGTAGCAATTATAGAAGAAAAAAAGCCCTGAGGTCTTCTCTTACTATAAAAATAATTTCAGATTTCTACCTGTGTACAAGAGAATGCTCATTTTCGTAAGAAGTCACTCTGACATTTCTGTAATTTGTGAAATTGGAAGAGATTTGTTTCCCTTTTGGTAGATAGCATGCAGGGATACAAGAGGACTAAGACAGCAGTGGTGTCCTTCTAATGACATCTTTTTGTTCAAAGGAGACAGAGAATCCACAGGGAACTCCTTTGTAGTAGAGGTGCTTGATGATCTTCCTTGTCCACTGTGTGCGCAAACCAAGAGCTGCTGAGCATCTTCTCTGCACCACTGTGCCTGTGCAGGGTCTGGTGCTCAGTCACACTTCCTTCACACTTGGAGTAAATGAATAGGAGTGAGAAAGGTGAAGAATGTGCTCAAACAGTTAAAAAGCTATGAATACTGATTGAAGAGTTGTC
Organism: Urocynchramus pylzowi; assembly: GCA_013397555.1. Taxonomy (NCBI): domain Eukaryota; kingdom Metazoa; phylum Chordata; class Aves; order Passeriformes; family Fringillidae; genus Urocynchramus; species Urocynchramus pylzowi. The sequence goes on along the minus strand of VZRH01008420.1, from coordinate 231,187 downwards.
AATTCCATAGAAATATTATGGAGCTAAAATCCTGCAGCTAGATATCACCCTACAAGAAAATGTGAACGGCTTGCCTTGCCATGCTTCAGGACCAAGACAAACCCAGGGTTAGAATTTGGGAATTCTGCCAAGATGAAAAAACCAGATCAAATTAACAACAGAAAACATTGAAAACATTGAAATTGTCTTGAAAAAGACTCCCTTCTCTCTCTAAATCAGATGTACTCCACTTTTGGCCAGAGGCACTAGCTGGGACTTCTCCAAAAGTCCTCTTGCAGTGCTCCGAGAGATGCCATAGTGACTTCTGCTCCTTAATAAAGAACACGAAGTTGAAGAGAAACTGAAATGAAAGTCAGCTTGCAACGGAAGCGGACTTCAGACAGTCCCAGAAGAGAGAAAGTCCAAAGGACTGATCTGGGTAACACGCCAGCAAAGGTTAATCAGATCGGTCGTTTTTGCCTATGACCACATTCCGTAAGTTCATGACCCGTGAGCCGCCCTGTTCCTCATGCAGTAGCTCCATCTGCTGTCCACACGCAAAGGTGGACTTTGCACCGGGACTACATTTCCAGAATAAAATAGCAAAACGACTTGAGCATTCTGAAACATTTCTGGAAAAATAACAAACGTTTCTCTAGTCAGTCCTCCCGCATGAATGGCACCAGCCTTTATCTACCTTTATAAACCAACTATCCACAACGAAAATACGAGAGTCTCAGAAGCAGTCCTGTGACAAAAAAAGAATGGTTCTTCACTATCTGCAGCCACTTAGTGCCATGCTGTCCAAAGGTGCCACACTACCAGATCACGCTGGTGAGGCACCAACACTCACTGCACCCCACTATGAACACGCCCAGGTGTCCACAAACTACAAGATATTTACAGTGATTCTTAGTTACTTACAAGAGGTTTATCTGAATTGCACAAACATAAATTTAAGCTTATTCTGAAGATCAACTCAGCTCTTAAAAACAAGACTTCTGTTTCTTTTCCGCAGTAGAGGGATGTGAGGAGGCAAATTTTCCAGATTTGCATTCCTTTACCAGGAGCACTATGAAGAGTTCTGTCCATAACAGAACAATTGTGGGAAGACCCAGAGCTTGCAAATTCAACCAGACCTGCTCTGAATCTTGTACAACTTAGTGATTCTCAGTTTGTTTATAAATGTTGTGGCTCAACAACAGCCAGTTGTTGTATCTCCAATCTGGTACTTGCTGTAACTGCCGAACCTTTCCAGCAACTTCCTTTTCTGGGCAGCATTGCCAGAGCTATTCAGTCATCAGGCAGCTCAAGAGCTCTGGCTTACTGCTGGCCACAGGCGCAGCAGCCGGCTTCCTGGGAATCACAGACACACTGCCGGAGAGCCTGAGTCCCCTCGGTTATCCATTACACTCGGTATCTCAACCCTGGATGCAATGCCTCGGGGATTGCGGATCCGAGTCAGTTTATCTTACATCGGTGTGATTAGCTTCCTTGTTCCTCAGATTTTAGGGTGTGCTTATTTTTCTCCACTCTTATGGATACCTGTACTTTTAAATTATGATGAAGTGCAGCAGGAGAGCCTCAGAAAGTTTCACCGCACAGGCCTCACCGCCCGGAGCCCGCCGGGGCCGGTGCCGGCAGCCCCGCGACCCGCCCCGAGCAGCAGGCCGCAGGCTCCACCTGCAACTGACTGGAGGGCAAGGTTAAAGAATACCTCATACTCTGGTCTCTTGGGCTTTCTATTATGCCTATTCATTATTTTAAAAATAGTACCGTGGACTTGTTTCAGGCTAGAATTACAGCTTTTATGGAAAAAAAAAAATCTCTTTCTGAAGCCATTTGGGAAGGTGGTACTACTGAGCATATACCGTTGTCTGGAGGAAGAGTTCCTCAATACAAGACCAATTGTGGATTATAATTATATCCCTCGAGCATAAGGATCAATACTGGAAACGCCAGAGTAGGATGACAACAAATACTTTATACTGATCACTGATGAAGTCGGTCTTCCATAAGAAATGAGGACGCAGCCCGGTGGCGAGCGCTGCACAGGAAGTCGTCGGCCCCACCCGGGCCGCGGGCAGCGCTCAGGCAGCACGCAGGGCCTGCCGCGAGACTCGTTTGTGCAGCACCGTGTACGACTAACCCTGCTCATGCTACTTAAGAAAAATAAAATTGAAAAGCAAGAA
>VZRH01008420.1:205263-228569 GCA_013397555.1 Urocynchramus pylzowi | reverse complement strand
CCCGCCGGGCCTGGCGGTCCGGGGAACGCTGGAAGCGGGCGGCCATAGCCGCCATCGACCGGGCCTGCCGTGTCCGGTCGGCCCGGTGACACGAATCTTCCTCACCGCCAGCGAGAAGGCGGAGCACGAGAAGGGCTCTGCTCTCCTTCTCCTCCCGGCCCCGCCGCCCTCAGGCAGCGGGAGAAGGGCTCTGCTCCTGCTCCCCCGGCCCCGCCGCCCTCAGGCAGCGGGAGAAGGGCTGTGCTCCTGCTCCCCCGGCCCTGCCGCCCTCAGGCAGCGGGAGAAGGGCTCTGCTCCTGCTCCCCCGGCCCTGCCGCCCTCAGGCAGCGGGAGAAGGGCTCTGCTCCTGCTCCCCCGGCGCCAGCTCCGCCAGAGCGGTCAGAACCGACACCCAGCCCCGCGAGGCCGCTACGCTTCCAGGATAGTCTGTGGAAAGTAATTTTACTTGAAAAAACCCAAGACTTCGTCTTTCCTGGAGGCACTTCAGTTACGATGGGTCACCGTGATGCATTTCTGGTTACTTTCAAGTAACTCAACAAGCCCACAAACTGCAAACCGGAATTAACACAATATTTTCTGACTTACCGACAGATAGAAGAGGAAGAGCCATTTTAATTACAGCAATCAAATTAGGTGGTAAATCAAAACAGTAGCAGCAATAAACAAACCACCTTGATTTTGCTCAGAATTCAATAAATTAATCTGATTCCTTAATCCTGAATTATTAAATTTGTGGGGTTTTATTGATAAATTATTTTTAATCCTGCAGGTGTAACTTTCCAATTGTAATAATGCTTATTTAAAAGCAATAAAGGAAAATCTGAAAATAGTGCCACACCATCAGGCACGTTAACCATCACAGTCAGTAAAGGCAAAATTACAAATTAGCACGAATATTTCTGCCATTAAAAGAAAATACTGCTTATAATTGACAGGCAAAGCTTCATGAAAGTTTTTATGTGTTTCCAGAGCAATCTAATAACCACAGGCAATCAGTGGTGCATTTGGGTTTTAATCTCTCCAGCACCTTCACCTTTATGTCAATTTCAAAGCTAGTCTGTCTGCTCGAATGTAAACTGGTGTTAGGGAAAGGTGCTCTGTTGTAACAGCTCTCATCTAACAGAGGCTGAAGCACCAGCTCAGGCAAAGCTGGCCCACACAACCTGCAAGTGGCACCTGCAGCCCTGGGAACACAGCGCATCTCACCCCATCCGCCACAACACCGGCACTTGCTGGGCACAGGGTGGGACCAAACAGAAGGGATTACAAGAATCAAAGGAAGGGAAAGGATATAGAACACACGCCAAATCCCTTTCTAGCTGTGCTGCACACGAAGGAACTTCTGTGGTTATTGAGCAGCCTGAGCAACACGCACGGAGTTGTTGCTTGCTGTGTAACACCACAGCCTGCATTTCTTTTTTAAAGTCTTTCAGACTTGCATGCTGCTTTTCCTAAGTTGCATTTGGAACAAGCCAGGATGCAACAGAATGACAACTACTGTGGTGCCTTGTTTTCTTCTCAGTGTTCAGTATTAATTTTTTTGTGCTTCCATGTCTCAGCTGGAGAACAAGACACCATAGTTGTTTTTATTGGCTTTTTTATCATTTACTGGGAATTGAGAAATTGGCATAAATATCATTGCATTAAAGTAGCCTGTGCATATTAACTGAGACCTGGGGACAAGTGGTTCTACTTGTACTTGTTTAATATTTCCCAATGAATTCATTTCACTTTGACCCCATTCATCTCCAGGCCATAAAGACTTTTTAAGGACTCTAGATTCTCGTCTGTTTCTGGTAGTAAAACAACATGGACAACGCTGGAATGATAAAAAACACCCCAAAAGGATCTGAGGAAAATTTCTTTCAAACTTCAGTTGCTGGTTAATACATACCATGATGCGCATTTCAGCATAAATAGCTAATCCTTAAAACAACTAATTCTCAGTAGGAAACTTGATGGTTAAACATTAGTCAAGAACATAGTTAAGTACCTCTTGCTTAAGATCTGCAACCTTTAAGATTCAGTGCTCTTGTGGTAAGGAAACAATTAACCACTGGTCCTCTGATAGTGACTTCTACATGCTAATCACCCAATCCACCTAAGACAATGTAGTGCCAGTTTCATTTCTTCTATTATCCACCTTTTCTGCTACCTCAGGGCAGTAACCAAGTTACACTAATTGTAACAGCAATAATGACCAGGTCATTAAAAACCAACCACTGCAGCAGTTCTGACAATCACAAAAGTGACAGTCATGAACTGTCACTGAAGGGGAACTGAGCCAGTGACATCTCTGGCTCTGCAATGGCAGCACAGGCCTTCCAGACTCACTCTGTTCACCTGGAGCCATTCCAGGTCAGCTAACAGATAATCTGCACAACACACCCTACATAATGGATGCCAGTGTTAGGTTATTTCCAAAAATATCATTAGACGATAGTTAAATGGTAAAAATGAATAAAAACAAAATATGATTGTTAAAATTTGACATGTAAGTATTACTTATTATATTATTTATTAAATAATATGTAATTTGTCTCTTCTAAATAATATATAACTATTATAATGTATACACACATAAATATAAAAGTATATGTGTAGGTACTGAATTCCAGGACATTTTCTATACCATTATGGTCAGTGCTGAAATAAACTCTTCACAACCAAACCATTTTTCAATACCTTCCATAACAGTTTTGGCCAGCAGCACCTCTGACAAGTCATGGAAAAATATATTCTAGCACACAATATGTGCCAAGGTGAATTACACATGTAATTTTAAACTGAATTTACTAATTGATGTGAAGTCTGAAGCCTGAGAAGACAAATCTGTGAAGCTGAATCTTGTACTCAGATTTAATAACATGCTTTCATATAATTATCTCTTTACATAAATATTAATTAAAATAAATAGCAATTTTAAAATCTAAATTAATTTAAAGTGAGATACCTGATAATTTGCTAAAAGTTTCCTATCTTTATTCTTATGGCAAGAATTTCCCTAAACCTCAATTTGCACATGACCTGCAATCTTAAAAGAAACCAAACAAAACACCACAACCAAAGCATTCTGTAAGAAAGTTTTATAACAAATAAGTTGTTCCAGCTTGGTATTTTTCTTCAATTCTTAATTGTGAAATTTCCTCTTCTTCCGATTCCTCTTCCCTGCTGCAAAAGCTGCTTTTTCACTCATGATCTCCTGATACTTCTTTTTATTATATCTGAACAAAATAGATAATTTACTTTTAAGCACAGCAAACCAAAGTTCAGGAAAAGATAACATGGACAGTACTCTATGCACATTATTTGCCAAACTGTGTTTTCTCATCTTTTCTGAATCAGTTTCTTTGATTTATACACTTATGCATAAGTGAAGGGGAATCAGCAGTTGGATCAATGATAAATTTGCTTAGGAAGTAAATTCTATTGAATTTTGTAATTAATTTTGGTGGGGGGGGGGAAGGTCTTCATTGCATATGCAGTCACATTTTGGACAGTTTGCTGAAACACTGCTACTGCTCACAAGGGGAAGATTCAACCATTTCCACATTACCATGAAGAAACTACACCCGCTTTTATAGTGCCTTCTCACCACACTCAAGATAATAAACCTTACTCTACTCCAGACACAAAACTGAGACGAGGTGAATACTAAACAACAATCAGGGTAATTGCTGAATGTGAGCTGCTGGCTCCTCTAACAGACTCTTATGTACCTGCACCAATGAGTACCACAGACACTGCACACCGAGTAGTGCTGAAGCTTTAAATGCAACACCAAAATCTGACAAATATCTACACTAATGCTGAAGTATATGATTAAAGCCCTTAATTAGCCAAACATAAATTAACTGATCAAATTTCAAATGCATTCATTTTTAAAACTACTTTCTAATAAACACCTAATAAATCAGGTCAAACCAGAAGACTACTTAAGAAATAGATACAGTAACTTGTCTTCCCAACATTACAGTTAAATCATGCACCACTTCAAAGAAAACATGTCATTATGTGAAAAGAGAAGTGAGTATTAACATCATGTAATAACCAATACCAAAATGGACCAACTAAATGATCTACTCCAAAAACTGTAGGCTATGCAGACATTAATTATTCTAATAATAATCTTCAAGTAAGTCTTCTAGCACAATTTTGATTCCCATGATAGGTCCAGACTGATGTATTTATAAAATGAAATAATATCACCATTCACAGAATTACAGTCTGCTCTTTTCTGTCAATTATGCCAAGAAAGAGTGGCTGCCAATAGTGATGACTGAAGTTGGATAAAACCCTTTAATGAAGATGAAACATACGTTATCTCAGTCTAATTATCCCCTTAGATGAAGGTTCCTTAGACCTTCTGAATGGGAGTACTATGGAAATGCTAAAAGACTAAAAATTTTTCTTTGAAGCATAAAAACCCACCCTACAAGCTGAATAAAACTGAAAAAGGCTACAGAGTTAAAAATACTCCTCTTTTGCAAAGGATATTAGAATTACAGAACTACTTTTAAATACCTTCTGAACTCTGAATCTGCAAGCAGCTCCTCCACAATTGTTCTCTTCCTCTGTTTCTTAGGGATTCGACTGTGGTAAAAATCTATGGGAGAATCAACTACAGTTCCAACCTAGGAAATAAAAATGAAAACATTCTTATTGTACATGAACAGCAAGACGATTATTTTACTTCTTTTTTTTTAAATCCCCAGCAACAAGTGCGAAGACACCTACAGAGCAGATGAGAATGACAGCTGCTTAATAAAAGTGCAAAAAACCAAAATAAATGAGTCATGTTTTGTAGCAGAGTCCCTTTTTGGTCTTGCGTAGTGCAGAGAGGAAGGCCTGAGCTTTAAGTCTGTACTGGACTGCTGTATCAATACTTTAATTTATTAAAGTTCTTAACTTTTAAACATTTTAAACGTAAGGGGAAAAAAACCCCTTATGACTCTTAAACCTCTTCCTGACTCTCATCCTGGTGGTTTTGCTAGATGACTACACAGCAGCTGTATCAGGGCTACACAGCCCTAATACAAGTGCTTCATCCTGAAATACACCACATCTTTTCCAACCAGCATGTCAGTCAGCTCTCATAGTTCAGGTCAGCAGTAAAGATACACACAGTACATTTTACTTTCATGCAGTGAAAATAAACCTGCTGGATCTAATTATCTGGAACACTTCAGTCTAAGTTTCTCTGATTTCACAACATACAACACTCTTGACACTTCAGAGTGAAGTGGTAATGTTTTGAGAAATTAAAACATTTCCTCAAGCATGCTAACTACTCAAAGTTTCTGGAGGCCTATTTCTACAGCTTCCACAGTAATTTCTTTATTGATACAAACAATTTCAAAGCTGAGAGCTACAAGCAGCAAAAATTTCAGCTTATCACAAAGGCAGCTGTCTCCATTTAAGCTGTATTAGCTAGTAAGAAAATAAAACACTTGTTTAGAAAGGCCAGTACTCCAAAAAAGCAGTGAAAATCTAGTCCTCTGATGGTTCAAAATATGGATTCAGTAAGATATTTGTTCACTTCTATGGATCAGCCAAAGCTAAAAATATCAACAGCATATATGCATATGTAACACAAAGTTAAGTAGTTGCAAACTCCAGCCAAGTAATCAAAACACTTTAATAATTAAGATATGAAATTAAATGAACATAGAAGCTACCTACAAAATAAGCATTATTAGGTATCCTTAAACAGCTGTTCAAAACTTCAGCAGTACAATGCCACCTTCTGCTGCTTCCTTACCTGGAAGTATTTGGGGAGACCATCTCTATCATTCTTCTTATAGAAATGCTTAGGGTCCAACGAAGCTCTCATCTTCAAAACTTTAAGATCATTTTTCAGTTCACTTGTCATTTCTGGGGCTTTCATACCAAACCAGCCATCACCTGTTGTTTTCTCTCGCTCTGCCTAGAATACAATACCAAGAGCAATGAATTTGCATTCTATAACTAGGATGGGACTGAAAAGGGAACTCCTCCCTACAAAAGAGAGATAAAGCATTTAGAATGTAAATATGTACCCCTAAAACATGTATTTTATGACTATTATAAAGGAGGTTATCAGCACTGCATCAATGACAGATTTGTACTGAGCATATAACCATTCACTTCACTATGCTTGTGACTGAAAGGATGACTTTTCACAGGACAGCTCAAAGAAGACACTAAACTGCAGTTCATCACTCCATTTCCACTGAGGCCTGGATATGCACAGTCCCAGCATGCAGCTTTCTACCACAGCTTGTTTCATTATTTGAGGCATTATCCACTCTTTACTTACCCTGCGCTGTTTCTTTAGCTGGTGAAGTGATTCCCTGTAGGGTGGGACACATTCCTTTCTTTCAAAGTCTGGAGTTATTACACTCTTCTGCAAGAGCTGTAAGAATTTTTTTTGAACATTAGTGAGTCACCTCACTGACACAAATTTTACAGCTTAACTGTATTTACAGAACCTACTGCAGGAATCATGCAGAATCTAAGCAAGCATTCTAATGCAATACAGGAGCAGTAAGGACCTTCAAAACAGAACACTGGGCAACAACAGAAAGCAGCTGACTTGCCCTGGAGGAAGTGAGACAACAAATCCTCTGGAGTAAGAGGACTATCATGGATGAATCAAAGAAAAGTCTCAACAAAAATAACACATTCCCTTTAGTTCAAAGGGTGCTTTTGAAAAAACCCTGCTAAGACCATACTAAGGTATAGATTTTTTTTTACTGAAATTCATTCTGGCTGTGGACTAAATATCTTGTCAGCAGACCTTCACCTTGTGTATCATTAGGCAAAACTCCAGGTATAATCAACTTTAGTTTATTTTACAAAGTAATGCTAGAATTTGCACTATTTTTCAGTTTCTGAAAAGTCAGGTATATATAAACTTTCACCATTAAAACCAAATGTAAAACCACACTTTGGTCAAAAAGAATGTAAGTTCTCAATGAACCATGAAAAGGCTACTTCTTTAAAATCAAACAAACCAACCTTCCCAGATTAACATCTTTGTATTACTATAGTCACAGATAACTGAATAATTATAAACCTGTTACCTGGTCCTTCTTCTTCTCCTTCAGTGGTTCAGTTACACTCGATATAGGCTTCTGATTTTTTGCATCAAAACTAATATATAAACCTCCAAGCTTCTTGACATTCAAACCAGGGTCTATGCTACTGGAAAGATGTAAGCTAAAGGAAAAATAGTTAATTATTAGAACACTGTAACATGCACGCAGCTAAACCTTCTACTGTCCTCTGAGGAAGACAAATAGAAAAAATATTTTTCTTGTTCTTCCCAATTAGGTTCAGTTCTGCAATGATTTTAAGTCTTATTATCTAGATTATGTAATTTTGAAATGACAGTTGCAGGGGGATTCGTGCCGTTATATGAAATAAGACTTATTATTAAAAAATACCTGTGGAATCACTTTCACAAATCTTCCATATTAACTCTAATGCTGGACTCTCATCTTAGATATTATCTTCTGTATAACTGAATTCTTAAATTTGCTTAACTTTGCCAGAAGAACTCATGACCAGCATCCTTCTATACACTGATAAGCTTGCTAGCTAAAGAGAAAAACCCCAAACATATTGATAGTAAAAATACTATAACTCTTAATAAGAAGTATGAAGAAAATAGAATTCATTGTAGGAATGTTTAAGTCCTAGTCTGTGTGATCATACTAGGAACAAAGTCATTAAACTTGGATAAGAAAGTGGTTGGATGGTTGCATCCAGAGGGTCGGGGTCAATGGCTCAGAGCCCTGATGGTTCTATGAAATTTCAAGGTTAGTATGTTCACATTTGTTTCACTGCTTCATTCATGCAGCCAAAGGAATGTATCCACAAACAATGTACAACGGCTGTTTTTGAAGACAAGAATATTTAAAAGCTCTAAACTTCAATGCAGAAAAGATGGTAATATCTAAAGAGGTACAGCAGGTAGTTACTGTAGCTTGAATGCTTATTAATACAGCCCTTTAAAAACTTTCTATCAAACTGTGACTGATCTTGTATAATGCCTTCACACTGAATGCTTGGCTAAGCTTTCTTAGATAAGACTTCTGGTCTACCTGAAGGTTTTTACTTGATTAAGACTTATTTATCAAACCTAAACGAGTATTATGTTTTAAACATAAGAAGGGATTTTAGCAGCAGCTGGACTACAAGAATTCAAGAAGTATCACTCCACCTAAATTATTCTGATTCCACGCTAGGTTTCACCTGAAGAGTCACCATCCACAGTACAGCAACAAGACACATAAAATCATATGCAACTGCTTAAAAAGCATTATCTAATCAGGCAACATGTAAGGAATTTACTGGACCTTTCATTATGTACATTCCAACTGGAAAAAAAAAAATTAACAGAACTATGACCTGAATAACCAATTCAGTCAGCCTGACCAGTTTCATACAGTTTCACATTGTTTTTTAAGCTGAACACATACAACGCCTTCAAATGCCAAAAAAAATATCAGAGTTCTGTTCCTACTACATTCAAAACTGAAAAAAATCCAGAAACCTGATTTTAGGGACCAAATTCATATTTTATAATATGTGCAACACCATCTTCTGCAGCAAGATGACCTATCTGATGAGACTAGTCCCTTATTTATTCTGCACTTAATGTGCATATTCTTAAATGAAATGTAGATTTTTTTTTAGCTATTCCTAGCAAGATACTTACAAGTCAACCTTATTTTTCAACAGATCATCATCTTCATCTTTTTCATCTTCATCTATGAATTCCTCTTCATCCTCTTCCAAGTCTGATTCTTTATCTTTTTCACCTCCTTCATGTGTACTTTTAGCATCACTGTCTTGGTCTACATCATCCAGATAATACTTTTGGCTGGAACTCGTGCCAGGCTCAGTATCAATTACAAAAAGACCTTCAACATGCAGTGAACCGCTTTTTAAAGATTTCTTGCGGGAAGGAGTTTTCTCATCTGACTTTTTATAACACAGATTCTCATCAACTGTATCTATGTCTGCCACATCACTATTTTCAGAGTCATCACTTTCACTGTTGCTCAGAAACAATGCAAGAGAGTTATTATCACTGCTTGGCTTTTCACTGCTGTGGGATACCTCATATTCTTCTGTTTGGTTGTCAGCACTGTCTGCACCAATTTTGAGCATCCTGCTCTTACCAATGCTTTCAGCTGTCTGTGCAACAGCCATGTCCACTGATGGGCTGCTCACTGCACTGGCTTGCTTACTCTTCCTTAATTCATCATCACACGAGAAAGACTGCTGTGCATCTGCCTCAGCATCTGCTCTTTCGCATTCTGTAATTATTTTACTTTCGTTTGGTGATACTTGTCCTTGGGATTCGAGAAATTGTTTGGGAATCATGCAGTCAGTCAAAGAAACAGACACATGCTCGAATTTCCCCTTCCTTGCAAGTATTTTACTGTGATCTTCTTGTATTTGGCCACACATTGCTTCTGAACGGTCTATCTCAACAGACTGTGGGGTTTTTTTTGTTTCTTTCACAGATGATTCAGTGTCACTTCGTTTTGTTTTTGTAAGACTGGAGGCCACATCATTTAAAATCTCTTCTTCTGTGTCTTCACTCCAGGTTGCATTAGCACATTTGGAAGCACATTTGCTTTTAGGTGAACTGGGTTCTTTATTATCATCAATGAGGGTGGAAGCATTTTCTGTGTCACTGACAAGTTCTGCAGTAGGTCTAGAATCAGAAATTATTATGAGATCAGATTTAATAGTGTCTTCAATTAAATTCTCATCTTCTGAAACAAATCTATTTTTTTCCTCAGTCTGCTTAGTATTTTCTGCTTGCGATTTCATTTGCATGCTCCTAGTAATTCGTTTCGGAGTGACACATGGTTCCACAAGAGAACTCAGGCAACATGATTCTGCACCAGAAGTATCTTCATTCTGGGCTTCACAAACTCTGTGTGGCTGCAATTTCTTTTTACTTTGTCTGCTCCTTGTACTTGTGGGAACATTAAGCATCTGGACACCAGAAACAGCAGAGGAACAAGACTCAGCTTCAGAGACATCATCTTCATCCAGAATCCTACTTAACTTATTTACAAAAGCTGTATTGTCATGTATTTTTTTGTCAGCAGAATCTGGTTGATAAGGAATTACAATTTGTCGCCTCCGTGTTATTCTTACAAACAAAGGTGTCTGGAGACCAGACACAGAAGAGCAGTTTGATTCTGCTTCTGACACATCACCATCAGCTTGTGGCTCAGCAACTGATTGTGCTGATAGAACAGCCGTGCTCTCATGCCTAGTGATCTGCATCTCTGAGCTATCACTGACATCTGATTTCATTTCTGCATGTTCCAAATCTTCAAGCTGACATTCCTGAATCACCTCTGGCTTACGAACTGATTTAGTTCTTCTAGTCATCCTCCTAGTCACAGGAGTACTAATTTCAGCAGATCCCACCTAGAAAAGGAGTAAAAAAAGGTATGGTATTGGCAGATAAAATAACTACACAAAAAGAATGCTATAAAAATCACTAACAATCTTTTTAAACAAATCTACTTAAACTGACAACACATGTCCCTGTGCAGTCCTATCTATGCAGAAGAAGTCTCAACAAACCATCCCTTGCTTATCTCTCTACTGTATTTTGGTCAGGGCAGGAGAAGAAACACACATATCCTTTAAAAAATATAAGCAAGTATCTCCTAATTCTAAAAAGTTCTGTCAAGTTGTCAGGGGAAGCAAATCCAGAAAAAACGTTCAGAAATATTCAAAGACTTCCTCAACTATAAACCGCTAAATACTATCAACTATCAAAATGTGTCCCAAAACGGTGTCCAAAACCAATTTTAGGTCTACGAACAAACTGGCTTCTCAGTAATCGCAAAACCAGGTATGATCCGCTAAGCATTATTTTAAGTGACAGAGAAACGCTAAAACATCTGCCACGCAAAGCAAAATAAGCCTACCTTAAACTCCCAACGCTAAATGGCCCAATGGCCTCCGGCGGCTGCTCCCGTCCCGCAGGGCCGGCTGCGGCGCTCCGACACCGCCNGGCATCGCCCGGGCTGCTGCTGCTGCTGCCTGCCCGCGGCCCCTGCTCCCGGCGCCGCGCTGCCGCCCGCCTGGTGTTCACCATGCTGCCGCCGCCGCGCCGCACCCGCCCCTTCCTCCCTGCCTCCTTCCTCCCTCCCTTCCTTCCTGCCGCCCGCCCTTTCCGGGCCCCGCCGCGGGAAGAAGGTTCCGGGCGGCCCAGCCCGCTCGGCCCGGCCCGGACGTGGTGGAGTGGCGGGGTGCAGGCACTTGGAAAAGTGTAGAATGCTGCGCTAAAAAGCCTATGAGAGTTTCAAATTTTAGTTAAACTTTCAGGTTTCTCGTGGAAGAAAATCACCTCTCACCCATCTTGATGCAAATCAAACGAATGGGATAATGTGGTAATTTGAGAAAGTGTTATGCTATTGGTGACTCTAGAAATACCACATCTTAAAAGGTACTTTTCTACAGCAAACTATTAACAGTTTACAGAAAGGAAATAATCATCCCATTAGAGCAGCCTTTATATTGGTTTAGCACAGTTCTTGTTTTGTAGCATTTCAATATAAAAAACTGAGCACACACACAAATCTGATAAAATACAGAATTAGCCAAATGCAGACAGAGCTTACAGGCAGTGGTTAAATCATAAGCACACAACACAGAGCTAGTAGGGAAGTTTAATTTTAAACTCATGTAATTTTGAACTCTGATGCACACTGGCCCAACAAAGAAACCACTACATTTTTATTCAGAGGAAAAAAATCCAAACTTTTATTGATGCATTACTAGTTTAAATTCCCTGTTTCTCTCATTTGTCAAAAGAACTGAAGAAGCCAAGAAAATTTCCTGCTATTTGCCACTACTAATACGATACTTGAGGACTAAGGTACCTTGAAAGACCTTAATCATTACATGTAGTGGAATGGATTATAGGAAGCTGACACTCCAGACACTGCCTACAGGCATTCAAATTCCACTTGCTGCCTATATGAAGAATGTGAAAGATATTGGTGAAAATTCATTCCCTTACAGTCCAAATCTCAAAATATGTACAACAAAGTTAATGACTACTACCAGTATGAGGCCACGCCCCTGTCTGAAATTGAAATGTAATTTACTATTTTAGACACTAGGTATCAAAGTTCCTCCTAAACTACAAGTTGAACTTTAGGTATCTACTCTCATTTATAGGGCAAGGCAAGGAAAAGGCCTTTTTGACAGAAGGACTACATTAAACCAAATGCCTTGCCTTAGCTGCAGCAATCTCTCTGGGATTAAAAAGCCAGTGTGCCAAGCTGCTGCCCATCAGAAAGACACCTAACTTCATGCTAAGCCTTGCTTCATCTTCCCTGAGTGGCACTCAAGCAACAGGTTTCCCAGGCAACCACAAAACAAGTAATTAATTTTAGTGAACAGTATTAGCATTTACTGTCTATTCTAGTTGGCTAATTGTCTGCGTAGTTCACAAGTATCAAAAAAACAAGCCACAGTTGAGAAGGAGACAGGCACAATTCAGTTTTTGATTAACAGATTTCTTCATTGCTTGTTTTCAAATCTTATTTTAAACATTCACTATTATATTTTCTATTTCAAACAGTAAAAATGCCATCACACTTGTGCGAACACTGAATGAAGCGTATTGAGGCACAAAGAAGCCAGAAGGAATTCAAGTAACAATCAGAAAGTAATTTGGAAGATGCATTTTCTTCTAAATCATAGGGGTCTTTTCCACTCTATTAAAAATAAACCAATGTTCCCACCCCCACCAATTAAACAGCTGACTTGCCTATATATACATATCAAGTAATGAGATACCAGCTTAATTTTTTTGGGGTATTGTATCATAAAAAAAAAGACTATTTTCTATAAAAGCTAGTCCTTGAATGCTTGAAATGTGTATTCACCAGGTAAGTATGATTTAAGAGAAATTTGTTTTTTAAAAAAACAAAAAATATATGTTTCTCCATACTACCTAATGGCAGCTAAAATATAATAATAACTTTTACAGTGAACTGGTCATAAGAAGAAAATTATTTTAAACTGTTACTCTATAGATAACTTCAATAAAAAAGCCCCAAAATATTTCATATTTTGAATGAACCCATCAACAGTTAAGAAAGAAAAAACAGTGTTAGAACACTACAGATGCTCCTACTGACATCAGACTGAATAATTACAACTTTTGGTAGTTCATTATAAATGCTGTAAAAATCTTTCTATGAAAAATGCAATGTTCCCCCATCCCAAAGAAATTTAAACAGCCTTTACAAAAAAAAAAAAAACCCAAAAAACCAAACAAACAAAATAAAACACCAAGAAAAAAAAAGACAGTGTTTTAAGATGCATTTCTTTTAGCTTGTATGATATAGCCTTTGGACTTGATAATTCCTCTGCTTTTAACAATGACTGAATACCGCAGAAGCCATAAAGGAATCCACTTGTTTGCTTTCATATTCTGGATGCTTTCCTGGAGAACTTCTTGGAAACTTGCTTCACAAAGTAATTCTGAAGTTAAAAAGGGATATTTGTGCTTAAAACAATATCATGTAAGCAGCTGCAAAAAGCAACATTTAGTAAGAGAAGCCTTTTCCTACAGTCAAGATCTTAAGTGGTACCACATACCCCTCAGATCCACTCTTCCAGAATGCATTTAGGGTAAAAGCAGCTGAATATTACAAAATAAATCTCCAGAACACTTTTTTTGCAACACTGAGTATTTCCCACAAAACTAACTGAGACTCTGGAATATCAAACTGAGTTGATCAGCAGAGTCATTAGTAGGAGAAAAAGAAAATTAGATTTGAGAGCTAGATTAGATTAGCTAGCTAGACAAATCAGAAGTGAGTAAAGCATAAGGCTGAAATCAGCAAAGTACTGAGCATTTAGAGTTACCTCTGCAGTCACTGAAAAGTCAACAATTATAGTATCTCCCATAACTGGGCTCATAATAACCATTACCCCAGAAAGCTTTAGGAAAAATGGGCTTAAAATTCCACAAAGCAAGAAAAGAAGGCAAATACAAATCCTTCTAGTTTCCTCTGAATGTTCATCAAGAGAACAATGTCTTTGGTGAGAAGTGCTCACCAAAAATAGTCTCAATACTCTTCAGCTGACTATTACAGAAAGTAAGGCTGAGCAAACAACACATAAAGGAATCACAACTGCTGTTTTCTATCAAATTTTCTTTTCCTTCATTTCATGACTTTCAGTGGATACTATTTATTAAAATGTAAGTTGTACTTGGACTTCAGAGGACATGGAAATTGTGATAAATCCTGCTCAGGCACTGACGAAATTCATCAGTTTTAACAGTGATACTATAAAGTATATACTTCATAAGAAATACTTCCCGTACTTTTTTCTTTGGGATCAAGTGGAAAGAAAGGAGAAGGAAGGAAAAGTATCATCATGAATAATTAGTCATAACCAAGAATGTAGGGAAGGAATTAACTAAATATTGTTTAAGACTTTTTATTATTCCAACAAGGTGTTAAGGTGTCCAACACTTTTAAGGTGTTTTTAAGTAAAGACAGACTGATGATATTTGAGAGAAACGAATGTTATATCCCAGAATATTGTAGAGAGCTGGTAATTCAGTTCTACAGCTCAAAGGAAAGCCTCCAATTTCTTCATTCATTTAGCAAATGAATCACTGCATTTAAAAAGTGAAGAATTTACAACTCTTTTTGTAATAAAGTTATTTTAAGAAGTCAAGACTTTGAAAGAATCCTACTTAAAGGATAGTAATTTTACAGATTTAATATTACCAAACTACTCAGTAATCAGCTGGCCATTAACATTTCTGTGTAATCTATTTCACAAGTTCCATGCAAGTACACTTTCATTTGTCATTTACTGGCCTTTAGCAATACATTTAATTCCATATTTTGTAGAAATAAACATAGTACCAATTTCTCAGTAGGCTGTTCTTCTATTTACTTTATTTTCTCTGACTAGAAGTATTTCAAGAAACTATCCAAAGCTGCAAGACTGTTTCAAGAAGGGGTGGGGGGGAGGGGACAAAGCAACAGCAGTAACTTAACAGAAGTATTTTATAAAGGAGAGACTTTGAGAATCCTTGGTTCAGGCTTCAAATATAACAAAATTAGAAGTTCAGGAAAAGATTATTCCTGATTTTCTACTGAATAAATGCATTTAGAAGTCTTCTGTTAACTTAATGGGCAAAGTCTTACCTTTGGGGTCATTGTGAGTTAGCAGCTGTATGTCACATTCTTTTGCAAATGCTGTGAGATCAGGTGGCATCACACAACAGGAAGCTAGGTTCACCTGATTACTACTTGGTTTCACCTGAGTAACAAAATATTTTTATAAGAAAAAAATACTAATGCACTTATATTAGCTGTTTCTCTCCTGCCTTCTATTACAACAGAAATTTTGCTTTGAACA
Source organism: Urocynchramus pylzowi (assembly GCA_013397555.1). NCBI lineage: Eukaryota > Metazoa > Chordata > Aves > Passeriformes > Fringillidae > Urocynchramus > Urocynchramus pylzowi. The sequence goes on along the minus strand of VZRH01008420.1, from coordinate 213,143 downwards.
ATTTGTCTTTGACCGTTGTTTTGAAGTCTGAGCAAGGCTAATTAATTCTGCATGCTTAATTAATATAAGCAGCTGCAACTCCTGTAATTCTCTGCAGCACACAGCCCAAAACAGGAGTAGGATCTAACTTCAGGTGCTGCCATAGCAAGATGAGTGCTAACCCACTGCACTCTGGCTTTCTGTCTGCTGTGCTCCCAAAACAGCAGCAGCTTTATTTCCCCCCTCTCTAGTAAAAGCATTATAGGGATGTTAGTTTGAAAAAGACTTCAAATTAAAAAAATCCAAACCCATTTTTGTTAGGGATATATTAATCTGCAATATTCCATGCCTTCAGGCAAGTGCTTGATTCAGATCAAGTTAAAAGGGATGCTCTTCCACTGACTTTCTTCTCACAAACTGCATTCATGATCACCATGCAGGTGGTCATTAAATCCTGCAATTGCCCTCTCTCAGTGTACATAAAACACTGAGGGTCACAAAGATGATCAAATGACTGGAGCACCTCTCCTATGGGAACAGGCTGAGAGAGTTGGGATTGTTCAGCCTGGAGAAAAGAAGGCTCCAGAGAGACTTAAGAGTCCCTTCCAGTACCTTAAAGGAGCTACAGAAGAGCTGGAGGGGGATTTTTTCCAAGTGCTTATGGTGATATGACAAGGGGAATCACTTTAGACTGACAAGGCAGGTTTAGCTTAGGTATTAGGAAGAAATTCTTCAATGTGAGGGCGCTGAGGAACAGAAAAGTGCTGGATGGCTGCCCCATCCCTGGAAGCGTTGAAGGCCAGGTTGGACGGGGCTTTCAGCAATGTGGTCTAGTGGAAAGTGTCCCTGCCCATGACAGGAGGCTTGGAACTAAATGACCTTTCAACCCATTTTATGGTGCTATGAATTAGATACTATGGACAACAAAGTCTTGTGCCATTTCATTCAGAGCCTGTCTTCCTCTTTACATTTATGCTTACCATTAAAACATAATTTTTCCAAGTGGAAATCCTTCCCTTTGTAACACAGCATAAAGTGAAAACAGCTACATTTTCAGAGTCACTGGAATAAATCTGAAGGTTTAAGAGTACTGCTTGTACTCCTTCCTAAGCATAAAAGAATCCAAAACTCAAACTTTCAGTACTTCAAATAACCTGCTTCTGAACAGACCTGTGATTTCCAGCTGTTGCTGGTCAGTATATAAGAAGAGTGAACAAGCAACAGTCATATTTGAGCCTCCCCCACCTTGAACATTATGGCCATCCACAAAATGTTGAAAATAACAGGGCTAATTAATATTTTGTATATAAAACAATTTAGAACAGAAGTTTGTAACAATGTGTCAGTCAACAGAGGAAGCAGCTACTCTGTCCTAAGAAATGCTATGAGTAGGAAGTTGGTTCTCACCTGTGCCCACAGATACAGCTGCTCTAACAGTGTTTTATCTAGGTCGGAGGTACCTATGGCAACAATCTTTTTGTTTTGAACTAGATTTTCAAGTTCTTTCCAATAAGGTTGCAAATATTCCAAGGAGAGGTTAGTTCCGTCTTCGACAGGAGGTGGGGCAATAATGACTGAGTCTAACTGAGCAACTCCGAGGGCGGAACACGCTGAGGAAAAAGAACAGACACTGCAAAATTTTTTGTCAGATACAAACATAAACAGCATGACTCTTCAAATTTAGGAAAAACCACACCTCCTGCTTCATTCTGCTAGATCTCCATTCACCATTTGAAACTCTGGGAGTATCTGTGGTCAAGAATAATAACATAACCTTTTTAGCAAAGATTCAAGAACACAGCTGAAGACCAAGATTCACTTGTAGGTCTTGGGAAAGCAAAAAAACAAAATCAAGAGAAAATGAACAAAAGCATGAAGCTTTTTCCTTCTTTTTAATGTTAAAACTGTATTTTTCTCTGAAGACACTGATGAAAAACAATTCTCTATTTCTTCATTCTCAATTTCTTTTAAAATTTGTAGTTTTCACTCTGAACTATAACTCAAGTACAGGACATGGGTTAGGAAAACCACTTGGTATGTGTGAGGAGTTAGACTAAAAGCACACCAAATACAGAGACTTAATTTGCCAGAGAAAAGTACAAGTCTTGGAGTCTCCCTGAGCTTTAGGAAAAATGCAAGTCATGAGGCCTCTTAAGCACAGGAAACGGAGTAGAACTACCGAGCTAAAGTAACTATTTTCTTCAAGAGAAGGAGTCCATTCTTGTATGTTTGACAAATGGTAGCAAAAATTACAACAAATAAGATATTCACTGGGGTATCAATAGAGAATAATAGTATCTGACCATTTCTTCTTTGGTTACCCCTTAAGCCCAACAAACTTCCAAAATTGTGAAGTTCATTGCTGCCCACAATTACTGCTACAAGGCCAACACAATTTTATGCAGAGACATTATATGGCATTTTCAGTAAAACTTTACTATTTCATCAGCTACTTGCAGCATTATTTTATTTCCTAAATAATCTCTGAAAGACTACGCAGTCAGTAGCAAAGTTCATGATGTGAAATGCAACTAACAAGAACTGGCAAGAATGGCTGTATCACTGCTATTAAAACATCACATGCTATTTACTTTTTAACAAGTTTTGTGGGAAAGAATAGAAACTTGCTCCTGCTTGTAGCAAGGAATCAGATTTGAGTTTGTGGATCCAAGGTCATCGTGATCCATTTAATAAGTTTACTGACTGAACTACTGTGCATATAGACTTGATTAACTAAGTCTCTCTTAATAGGAAAACAGGATATACTTGTGACAGTGGCTAAATACACCTCTTAGAAATACCATTAGAACTTTTTCCATCTGAGTATTAGAGTAAAAAAGAAATCCTAACTTGAGTTTGAGTTCCACACTTACCCAGGTCAACTGCATCTCTGATCGACGAATAATTTGATCCAACGATGAAAAGCTTTGCTATAGTCAAACAAACTGGAATCAATAACTAAACAAGCCAGGTATTACTAATACACAGCCATTTACTTCTGCTATATGCACTACACCAATTACTTAAAAAATTGGGAAAAACCCCAGTTTTTTGAAAGGTGACTGCCCAATAAAGACACCGTCCTCTTAAATTTCGATGTTGTTGTGCAGTCTCAGGACAAGAAATCATCCAGTCAGATGATGTAATAAGCTGTAAAGCATCAAAACATGAAGCAGTAACAACCTGTTTCAGAACCCCAAATGTAATAGTACAAACAGACTTCTTCACAACTTACTGAGACTCAAAATGTACTAGTGTTAGTTTGGACTGCCTCCTTCAAGTTCATCATATTCAACCTGGAAAAATTATGCAAATAAATGTGCTTCCAATGCTATTTCTTAATTCCAGTACTATCTGTAATATTTTGCTTCAAAAATGTCAGACTCACAAAATACACTGAAAATATCTTGAGGTGATGTAAGTTAATCTGGAAAAATGCTGAGCTGCTTTAAAATCTGAAATATTAATTCAAGACTTTCTTAGCCAATGTTTAAGAACAACAGTGTGCAATAGTGTAATTTGATTCTGCAATTATGAAAGAGAGCAAAAATACCCCATCTATGAATATCCTATTAATGACTGCATATGAAACCTTTCCATGACATTGGAATTTTGACTATGTTCTTACCTGATACTTTCAACTCATCCCTTTCTTCAGGATTTATTTTTTCTAGAGCTTGAGCTACAGAACATTCCAGAACCTCCAGTGTTTCCTGTAGTAAGTACATGAGACTTAGGAGCAACGTCAAGAGGAGACAGTAAGCTCCTGAAGAATGTTTTTAAGAAATTAGAAAAAAAAAAAGAAAAAGAAAAAGTGACTGCCTTACAGCAGTTGGAAACAAAAATAGTAGAAAAATGCAAAGACAGAAAGCAAGTAACCCAAAGCTTCTTGATCACTGACGGGACGTCAAAATAATGAACATATATGAAAAGCCCTATATGAGCCTAATATAGAAAATACAAATTACTGATTAGAATTATTGGAACAAGATTCAGTAGTTCTGATTTTATGATGTGAAAAGACTGCTGTGCCGATATAAGGACCTTGTTTTAAAAAAGCCTCATGACCAGCTGAAAAGAACCCCATCAGAATTAGGAGGTTTGAGTTGGATGGGAACATCTTTGGATAAGAATATTTTGTCATTTTAGTGAAGCTTATGAAAAACCTACAGTGAAAATGATGTAAAATACTGATCTAAGACAGTAATTATTTCACCCCCTGACCTCATTTAGGATTAGGCTTACATCTCATGTCAGCTGGCACAAGGTGACTTCCTTAAGTTTTACCTACATTAGACTTTGTATTATAGGCACACTCAATACCCTGCCCCAAGCAAAAACACTTCGCGAATTTTTGCTGTGCTACCAAAAGATTCTCAAGTGAGCCTTTGAGTTACTCCATACAGTCAGCATTTTTAAAAAACCTTTACTTTCTTTTTTAAATTCCTGGATATCAATATAATTGATGAGGATTTGGAATTACGCAGGGTAACGTGTTCTTACAGTAAAACCTAGCTTATACTAAATAATCTACTTTAAATTGATGACTACACTGGACTGAGACAAGTGTTTGTTTTTGTTGTCTTCTTGAGCAATCATTAGTTCTTCAATGACTCAGCAATAACTGCTTCACACACTTCAGTTTGGAATGTAACAACGTGCAGCTGATGCCCCCATTACACAAGAACTGGTAACAAAACTTAAAGAAACAATCAGGGAAGTTTTTTTAGGTTTCTTGTTGTTGTTGGTGTTTTATTTTTTGGGTACCTTTTTTTTTTTCCTGAAACACGCTAAATAATACATTTAGTGGGGACTATTACTGTTTTGTTGAATTCCAGAAGCAAAAGTCAAAGAAGCAGGCAAATACACCAAGATCTTCATGTCAGATGTTCGTGTCTGTGGCTTTAAGACTTACGTGGAAGTCTTTAGCTCTTAAGGGAAAAATTGCCACTTCTGCATCTTCAAGTATTTCTGAGACAACAGATGCTTCAGAGCTCCCCTCCAAATGGGATGGTCTTCAGCCATCTGTGATCTCCATAGTTCAGAGAATTCTCCACTGAATTTTAACAAGCATGCTAGCAAACTTCTAAGGTACACACATTTTATTTACTTTTACTTGCCCCCATAATTAATTTAAACTCTTACAGACCACTGCTTATTCTCTCTTTACATTGGTATTTCTTAACCTCTCCAAATTTACTAAACAATAAGGAAAGAAGGGGAGTTAAGAAATATTCCTTCAAGGTATCTGGAGCTGTACATACTTTTACAGCAATTTAATAGTTACTGTAAGTTTTACAAGTGTAACCAACTCTCTATGTCTTTGGTTTCACATGTAGCATGGGTAAGACTCATAACACCTCTCCTACCTGATTTTGGTCTTGGCTGATCTTTGAGCTCCACTCAGTCAGTGTTTTCTGGATGCAGTCCCGCACCTACAAAACATTTTTTCACGTTGAAGCGTGGGTATGTTCCAGCCACCCACAAACACAACAGTACAGGGATGTGCAGGACAGACTGCACAGCTGAACTGACCACACCACCCCACAGAAGATTCTTCCTTCGTAGCTTCTATCTGAAACTTGCTCAAACTAGTTTTCTTACATATTTTTCTCTCCTCTTCCACAGAGTTTTAGCAGTAGTACAAGTACTGTACTTCAGCTATTTCTCAGACCAATGCCATCTTAAAAGGAAAGTACAATGCTAAGCAAGGAAGAACTAAGACATGGGGTGGTTTGGGGTTTTTTGGGCTTGTGGTTTTTTGTGCAGAAATTCTTAAGTTACAAAGTAGTCAGATAAGAGCATAAGTGCCATGACACTGTAGAAATGAGACTTTACAATCAACCACCAAAACTCATTGTATTAATTACTTCTCTTTTTAAGATGCATACAACCCTTCCCATTTACTGCCTACCTACTCCACCACTAAGCAAAACCACTACTGCTTTTAAGTCCTTCATCCCTGTAGGGGGAACCTACAGATCCCACCCCACACTTGTGTTCTTCCTTCATCCACAGATGCAAAATAAACTCGACTAAGATTCTGATCATGGATTTTCTTGAACATAGTAAGACATAACTATTAAATCAGCTAACTAATTTTATACAGTACCAGTGCTGCAGCTGTAGCAGTGCCATAGCTTCCCTTTGATCCATCCCAGGAGTTAAATACAGGTACTGTCTGACTGCCACCTGCCACAGGTAGGAGCAATTCCACCAGCTGCTGCTTTACTTCACTTTCCACAGTGGATTTCATAACTGTGTGCATACCTACTCTGTGTACCAGTAAGCAGCCATTTCCTATGACACCTAACTCAGAGAGCTCTAATACCATGCACAAACTAGAAGTCAACATCCCTGCCTGACATCAGACACAATACAGGAACAATACTTTGTGAACACAAATACTACACATTCCCTCCGTCGTTTAAAACAGTATAAAAACCCCTGGACCCAAAAGGCAAGAATTGACCACCCCAGTAAATAGCTAAGCACACTAACCCTTGATCCAATTTTGATGCAATTTATATTGTTATCTTTTTCTGAGGGCAAGTGAGACATACTGAATGTTCATATGCTGCTACTTTGCAACTGTCTCAGGACATATTTCTATTGGCGCTCCTATGCACCGGCCTCTGAATGCAAAGCACACCACTGCCCTGCCCTCAGGCCATGTGGAGGCTGCAGTGTATTCCACTGCTTTGATCAGCTTTTCCAAACACAGCTGCATCCCCGAACGCTGGAGTTCACAGTTTGCAAAATTTTAGCTTTCTGCCACTGAGAACTGACTACACAAAAGAGAGGAGTTAAAAGCTGATCACAAATAATACCAATGATTTGCTTTTGGAAGTATAGCAGCTCTGGAAAGCCAGCAGATTCCTCTGTAAACAAGTGAATTTTAGTACCTTAACTATTAGTTATGCACATTGGCCACTCTTTACTTAACAGCCCTCCAGAAACTACCCACACAAGGGTGCCCATCGTGACACAGCTATGTCTTTGTTACAGAATGCAGCCCTTTTTCACACAGATCACAGAATGTTTAATAAGCAACCAGGCCAAATAAAATGTTATGGGGTCACATTATGACCACATGACAGCTAAACAAGAGTATGATGAATTCTTCCTTCTTGTTACATCATCCTCCCTGCCACCTTTCTTCCACTTGTGCATGATTAATATGCAACCAACCAACTTCTAAGTTATCACTAGTGCCACTACATAGCAATAATCAGCCAAACCCATCGTTTTCCTCATTACTAAGTGACCATTCTGAGATTACTGTGTCATGACAAAACAGTATAGTGGTTCTGAAGTTCATGGCCACAGGATCTCCAGATGTCTTATGAGAACTGTTCTAAATATTGACACATACTGCTAAAGGCAATACTTTTAAAGAGGCGATTAAAAAGCTCTTTTCAACTTCTTAACAAAGAATGACAGCTCTATACTTCAAAGGAGACAACTGCTATTTTTCCCAAGACCTGTCTCTATGAAGAAAATAAACTAACTTCAGGTTAGAAAAGAGAATTTTCATCATCTATAATGCAATCTCATATCTATGCATATTTTTATCTTCCTAAAGAAGTATAAGGGATCCCCTTTGCCATTACAGACAGCACTTAAATTTGTAAGTGTTTTAATCCTTCATTCCCGGGATCAGAAGGCTGAGCTCGCTCCTTCTCAGAGCAAACTGCTTCCGGCGACACCGGGGCCCCGACGTCGCCACAGGGCAGAACACAACGAACGGAAGAAAACAAACAAGCTAAACTCTGTTTTGCCATTCCCATCTGGCGCCTCCCGAGGGCAGCGGCAAGCGGATCGCTCGGGAGCCAAAGCCCCTCCTCGCCGTGACGGGCACCGGCCCACGCCGTGCCCCGCCGGCACGGGTGCCGCTCGGA
>VZRH01008420.1:188503-202362 GCA_013397555.1 Urocynchramus pylzowi | reverse complement strand
TCGGCTGGGCTCGGGGAGTTGGTGCCCTGACCCAGAGGACGGCTCCCGGCGCGGCGCCCACTGCCCGGCGGATACGGGCGAGGGGCCCCTGCTAGCACGGAGCGCTCGATCTTGAGTGGGGAATGAAAATCAGCCGGGCGGAGTTTAGTACAGTCAGCTCCTTGTGCTTACAGAAAGCGCAGAGTAACGCGCACCTGGGGAGCTTCAAGGGTAACATCTCATCCACTTACATAAACAGCCACACCGACTCTTTGCTAGAATTATTTAGGCTGGCTAATACAAAAAATCTAAAGAGCGGCTTGTATTACAAAAACAGGTCTGTACAAGCTAAATTACAGCAATCCTGAATGTGTTTCTGCAGACTTATACTTGGGTTTCTCAGTCACGACTTACCTAAAAAAAATGCACACGGGGAGGAATGTTCCTCCTCCCGTGCAAATTACAAAGCGGTTGTTGTTATAACACAAATAGAATCCAAAGTCATCTGAAAATCGTCTACTCCTTTAGTAACTCACCATGACCTAAAAGTTTAGGTTTTACTTTTCAAAGATACAAAAATGACCCAGACATCACAATTCAGCAAAATAAACTGCCTGTAGCTCTTTTGGGTGTGAGGTAGGCACCTGCACCGTGCTTTTTCCTCAGCAGTGTTGATTTCCCAGGATTGTTTTAGTAAAAACAACCAAGCTTTTACTGCCTCATGGATTTCTACCAGTGAGGTAGAACTCAAACTGTTGTGAGATCCAAATGCAGGAACAAGCACATGTGTAATACCCTCCTGATTGCCTTTAGTCACTTCAGGTTTGCTGTTCTGCCTCAGACTTATTGGAACTCCTGAAGAGCACTAGTTACTAGGAGACCTCAAAAGCGTGGACATCATCATTGTTACCTGATTTTGCAGATGGGGAAACACACAAAAGTTGAATGACCTGGTCAGTCTCACTAGGCAGGACAAAAGCAGAAGATACAGGTCTTTTGAGTCCTAAATCAAGATCCCGTGTTTAAGCAACACTAAAGCAATGATTAGTGAATTTACATGTCAGCCTTTTATGTCTTAGCCCTTTTCTTTTTATAGCAGACAATGGGTGGAAACAGATTTGCCCAACTCATCCAGTGTGTGAGCTGTCTCAGGGGTAGGATGTGGACAAAGACTGCCTGAGTAGCACTAGCAGTGCAGTTCCCTATTGCTTTCTGCACTGTTCTCCCTGATTTGTTTTCTGTTACAAATTCATTGACTTTGAATCCTGAATTGCATTTCCCCACCACGCATTCAAAGCTGAGCTATGTAAAGAGAGAAGGTGAGTGTCTCACTTCTCTCAGTAGTTCCTGGGGAGGGCAGGCAGAATCTTTACTGTTATCAACTTTAGTGTTCCCTCTTTGAGGAACTGTATAAATCTGTACTTTCCCCTACACATTTATAAACCATTTACCCTTTACTGTTCTTCCGTGGTGCTTCCTGATAAGAATCACAAATCACTTCACAATCACGAAACTGTCATGTTTGCTTTAGATGTTGGTTTGTTTCTACTTTCACCTCAGTTTGTAATCACTAATAGTTCAGAAGAAGCTTCTCAAGGACAACTATAAATAAATATGCATATACTTGAAAATACTGCACCTGATAGTTTGACAAGATCCAACTCCAAAGACTGAGAGATGTATGACAGAGACTTGTATCTAGATTAAAGTTCTTTAGGAGTGCTCAATTCTCTAAGTTGCATAGAGAACAACTCTTCTGACCTATTTGAGGTTTGTTTCAGAGCTTATGATACTGTTTATCCTAATAGTGCCTCTTTTCCTCCTTTCTGTACGAGGGATGCCTGTGTGACATGCTCAGATGTAAATGTCTCCAGTAGAGCTCTGAAGTTAGACTGATGAATTGTACCATTTCTTTTTACTTGGCAGGTTTAGGTCTTCAAAAGCATTTCATATAAAGAAAATAGTATGGTGTTCTGACTTCCTAGAGGAAAGATCCTTGAACAAATATATTCATGCTGTAGAAAATTAGTGTCACATTGAGCCACAGTTGTACTTTTGCTTCCTTAATTAGTTTGGATGGTAAGTGCCTTTTGTGAGCAGTGATACCCAAAAATGTTTTGTAATCTTCACTCCCTGATGATAGATTGAACTGACATGTGCAGTACAGTCTAAAAGCAATAATGTACTGGCCCCCCTTGCTGGCATTTAAAGTTCCCTCCCTCTTGTGTCTGTGATGAAAACCCTCTGAATGTAAGGGGGTGGTGACTGCTGGCTGGCTGGCATGGCTGAGATGTCACAGCTCCTGTTACAAAGGCTTCTCCCTCTCAGAGCTGTGCTGCCTAAAGCCTCCTCAAGTAAGAGCACTGAGAGCAACTGCTAAAAGCAGGACTGCAGAACATTTCAAGATGCTGTATCCTCCAAGAATTGCCAGAAAGACCAGGCCACATATGAGATATTTGAACAGTCATTTAAAGGGACAACTGAAAATTTCCCTGCTGTTTGAAGACATCTGCTCTGTTTTCACAAGTAACGCTAAAGATTATTATCACAGAAAAAGATGAGATGACAGGGTAAACATAATCCCTTACTCTTCTCTCACTACTTTTCCCCACACTTACCAACACTTCAACATTCAGTTGTACTGCTTTACTTAGAAGGCAGCAATTTGTCTTTTTTCTCTGTGAAGCTTGAGAGAGAAACTTAATTTTGTATAGGAGAAGATGATAGTAAAATATTCATTGGTAGGAAGTGCCTGGAGCTACTCAGAATTTTAAGGCTACATTTGAAATTAAAAGTCTTATATTAGGAAAAAACATGGCCTTCTTTGAAGTATATTAAAAAAAAAAAACCAACACCAATTTTGTAAGTTCACCTGTCTGTATAAGCTCTCTAAAATTCCCAGGGTTTCCAGTCTTCCTGCACTACCATCCTTGATGCTGCTAGGTAAAAAATAAAGGAAAAAAAAAACCTCTTCAATGTCTTCAATTCCATATCAAAAGCATACACTGTATGTAAATTTTGACATCCCTACAGCAAATTATGCGCAAAGAGTAGTAATGAAACTAGAAATACTGAAGTTTGATAATGCAAATCACAGTGCTGATACAAAGATATGATTGTGATTTCACAAAGAATTTGTATAACTCTTCTACCTGAATATTGCCATTGTAGAAAATAACCATAAACTAAAGCCCCAAGGCAGTGAATATTCTCTTGCACAAGGAAAAGGCTATGCAGTGGTGTTGGAAAACCTGGATGTCTACTTAGCATTGAGTCAAAGCTGGCTCAGGTTCTCAGATGGAGGCACTCCAATGTGCTTCATAGTGACAGTGATACTCAGTGAATGATGTGACTTTTCAGTATGCCTGGGAAATTGGCAACATGCAGCTCTGTGTTAGCCAGCCTAAGTAAATATGCACTGAGTCAGTATTAACTGGTGGAGGTTCCTTTTCATCTTGTGTACCCTCCTGAAAGATCTCAGAGTAGTAAAAGCTGAGAAGTTTTCATAGATTTTCAAGAGCCAGAATTCACTGTGAAGGCCTTAATGACTTCTCCTTTCTTGAAAAATAAATCAGCCACCCACCCAAGTGAATAGACCTTCCTTTACCTTCCTGACTGTTCTTATGCTGACTCATTTTATCTCTGTCAATTATGTAAATGAATCCATGTCTTTCTGAAAGATGACCATTTGTAGCTCTACCTGTTATCATACTTGGGCCCAGGTCCACAAAACAACTTGGGTTTTGCAATGTTTTTGGGTTAGACACCCAGCTCCAAGGTCAAATAGGACAATTTGGTCAGGGTATCCAAGTTTACTTCAACTCTTATCTCTTTAATGTGTGGTATCCCAAAAGGCATCTGCTGTAGGAAATACTGAGCAGAATTACAATGGAAGGGAGCAGTGATAAAAGGAGCCCAGAGAGACAGAAATTCAGGCTTTCTCTTTGGGAGGAGACAGCCCTTTTCACTGAATTCCTTTCCTGCCTGTACTTTTTGGTCTGCCTGTGGGAGAAATGGGGAATGGCAAAAGACATTCCAAAGCAATTTTCCCACTTCCTGGCAGTGTGTCTAACTATTACATGTAAAGCATGAAGAACTAGATCATCTCCTTTGCTGACAGTTTAGTTTCATCTAGAAAGAATCTAAATGCTGTGCATTGTGCTGACCTTGGGATAAAGATGCTTACTGGATCAATATCCTTGGGGATTTAGATGAGAGCATGTCTAACTAGCAAATCAGAAACAGGTGGAAGAAATAAAAATGCAGTATTAGTGTCAGCACAGGTCAAACACTGGTGCTCACTGGTTTGCAGAAGAGCAGAACTTAGGAAGCTGAGGAGTAAATACCTAGAGTACCTCTTGTGAACCTTTAGATGATAGACATCTAAATTCTACAAAAGTGAAAATTCATTTTAGAAAACCCTTTGAGTATGGGCATCACTGTATATCTTTATACACAGAAATAATGCAATAATATTCTAGTCTCATGAAATGTGAGCCATTGCTTCAGAGGTAAGGATTTGTTTAGCTGGACTACTTAGAGAATAAGGTTCAGCACTCCACAGGTAAGATGATGAAATTTTGGTTTGTGAACATTTGCCTTGGTTCTGGTTTGGGAATTTCTCCCATAGCATATGGCTAAGCTGTGAGATTCCCTGCCTCAGGACTGTTTACACAGGTTTAAAAGGCAAATGGATAAACTAATTGAAGAAAGAAATCCATGAAAATTGTTAAATACATAGGCAGCACTTCTGGTGCAGGAGAATCAAAATCACTGTGTCTGTCTCTCCCCTCTCCCTCAGTCACTACATTCTTGCCCTTTTTTACTACTTTTTCTGAGTCACCTGCTGCTGGCTGTTTCAGAAACCAATTCTAGATGGATCCTTAGACCCATCCTCTGCTGCAGTTTGTACCTTTCAGTGCAAGAGAAGCTTCAGACTGAAAGTCAATTGTAAAGCAGCAGCACAAACAGAATTTTCAGTGTAAGTACACTTACAGCAATCACTTTGGCTTAAATCTTGACTTGAAGAAAACTATTCTTAATATGCCGTAGTTTGAGATCACACTAAGGCATGCTTACTCCCTTCAGGAACAACACAGTCTACCAGAAAAGTCAAAGGAGATAGAGAAAATGAATAATTCTATAGGAAGAAATGTTTAGAAAGATTCATTTTGCCACAGTTAGGACTGTGGCAACCACTGGATTGGTTTCTGAGAGTTAAATTCAAAGAAGCTGATTTATATAAGCATTCTAACAGTTCAGGGAGAATTCATTCTGCATTGCTCTTTCTCAGACTGGTTGGTTCCTATATTGTGAAATAAACTTTTTTTTTTTTTTTTAACTGAGTAATTTCAAAAGAAATCAATACAATATATGCTTATGTCAGTGCTTATGAAGTCTCACTCAAGTTTACTCAATCTGCTGATTACAAACGGTTTCAAATTAAATTTCAAAGATGCACAGACATGATAAATGTGTTAGTATTTCCATAATAGTTATCCCATTATTTTTGAAGATCTGTTGATCCTTTAGCACTTTAGCTATGGCTTTAAACTGCAGGAATTCAAGTGACTATATTTTTGTAATTCTATTACAGAGACACTACATCTTAAAAACTCTTTTTAAACACTTTGCTCAGCTGTTTTTCCCTTATGAATACTTTCATTTTACCTTTTTATTTTACCTTTTTGTTTTCTGAATAAAAATTTAACAGCTGAATGTACTTTTCTCCGCTTATATTGTGTATTATTCTTTGCCCTCAACCTGTTTGTGTTCTAAACATTAATAATCAAGATTTTTTCTTTTACTAATGATGCTATTGATCTTTAATCCTTATGCAATTGAAGACATTTGTCGTCTAATCAAAGATATATATTTGTAGTCAGTTATAAAAGAGTTTTTAATGTCTTGCACAAATCTGCCTATTGATTAAGTTCTGCTCTAAGTAGTCTCAGAGAAGCTGTAGTTTAAAATGTCTTTAAAAATTCACCAAATAAATGGACTGTAAGTCTTACTGCACTGATGCAGGCCAGCAGTTGGTGTCCTATTGTGCTAAATGCTTTGAAAACACAATGAAATTAAAGATCTCTGAGCCAAACAATTTATGTTTAAAAGAGATGATACCCATCAGTAAGTGTTCCAAGAACAGATTGCCGGGTGTCTAAAACTGTTGCCAACCAATGCATTAACTGCCTTGGTGCTGTGCCTCAAGGCTGGAAACACTGTGTTCAGTGCTAGGGTGCTTCATGGGATTGGCCAGGATGTTCAGGAACTATCATTTCTTGCTTTGGATCAGGCTTTTCTGTTCCTTGTGCAGGGAACACCTACACTGGGAGATGTTCTGATGAATCTAAGAGGCGTGATAGTTAGAGCAAACAGTCACCTTGCTTTCACTCTCTTGCTGCACAATTTGCTGTGGACTGGAGTAGAATCGAAAGCTGTTCTGGCATCCATCTTTCTGAAAAGGGAAAGAATGTTTGATATTTGCTTAGATCTTGAAAGTAATTGAAAGTAAATTAAATGTTTGAAGTGGGAAAAAAAAAAGAAAAAGAAACATTGAGCAATTTAGGTTGCAGGAGCCTTGTGGAAATCATGCAGTCAAACTCCTGCTCAAAGCAGATACAGCCAGATCAAATGGCATTGGGTCTTGTCCAGTCCAGCTTTAAATGTCTCCAAGAATGGAGATTCCACATCCTCTCTAAGCAACTTCTAATATTTGGCCTAGCTCATGGTGAAAAAATTTCCTTGTGTCTGGATTTTCTCCTATTGCATCCAGACACATTCCCTGTCACCATTATCTCTGTGCACCTCCAAGAAGAGTCTGGATCCATCATCTCTACAGGCTTCCTTTGGGTATTTGCATGGACCAGAATAGGCAAGTATGATAGTTTGGCATTTGAATGAATCGTGCTGGAGCAGAACCAAATAACAGTGAAATCAAGCTTTGTTTGTTTGTTTTCCACACTGATTCTAAAGGTTCACAGAGCCTTCTATACAGCCACTCCCATGAAAACCACAGAGCAAAAGAAAAACTCTAATTTTCAGTCTGGTCCTGTGCATAGCAAGAATAGCCCAGCTAAAATACCTTAGATGGCAGAAGGATATTTAAACCAGTGTAATTGACCTGGAGAATATCTCTCTAATACAATCACTGGAGGCCATAGATCAAAACTGCCCCTGGGGGTTTCTGATAAATAAATATATATATATTTGGGTTGGGTATGAAATGGGAAGGACACTACCAAAAGTAGGCACTGCTGCAGTCTGCAGGGCAGCCCAGTGGCATTCACTGACAAAAGAGCTTTGAGATACACCAAAGGTTTCAACAGTCCTTGTAGCAAATTGGCATCAGAAGGGACAAAAAGTGGTGTACAGCCCCCTCTCTGCCACTTGTTCTGTGGACTGCAAGTGTCAGAATTATGTATTTCAAGAATCATCTTCTGGGAAAGGAATCCGCTTCATTTGCTTTCCCGTGGAGATTTCACACAAATAGACAAATTAAAACTGCAAATGTGTGTCATTTCAAATATAAAAAAATCAAGGGAAAACATATTCTAGCAATCCATCACATACTTGTTACATATCACAAAGGAGGAACAGCGCTGATCTCCCTCAATGTCCCAGTTAGAGCTTACAATGCACAGGCAGAACATACCATGGCATTAGTGTTCCTTGTGGAGATCAGATTTGATAGGTGTGACTGGAGCTGAAGTGCTCCATTGCTGTGCCAAAAGAAAAAGAACCCCTTGGGGCAAGTGAAACAAGGAAATAAGATACTCCAACCAAGTGATCTCTTCAAAGCAACCCTCTGAGAAAGTTACTGGACAGAGACTCCTATTTTTAGTGAGGAATCATATTTAAAGTCTAATATTAATCCATTCTCTTGGCCAGTTAATACCAAACATAATTAATGCTAGATGTTTATATAAAAACCCCAACAACTGCAATGAGGTTTAGGGAGCTGCTGCAACTGGGCTTTGAAATGTCTGGGGACTTTTCTGCTTGGCTGTTGACCAAAATCATAACAATTTTGCCAAACTGCCATTTGATCTTTCTTTTTCAGAGCTGTAGCTAAACCTCTGCTTGGAATATAAAATGCTGATACATAGTTAATAAAACAAGGGATTGAAGAGGCAAGAGTAACATTCACTATTCCTATAACAAATGCTTAAGTCTTTGTGAAGCCCAGATATTCAGCTGCATTTGTTCATTATGTCCACCAATGTTTTCCACTCTCCTTGCAATTAAAATATTCTGGGAACAATACACAGTAATCTTCAAGCTTTATGTACTTGGAATATTTCCTTATATGTGTGTATATATATATATATATATATATTTTAATTTTTTCTCTCAAACTCTAATTTCATGAATCATAAAAGTACTGTTCCTTAGTGATTCCTGTGAAACTTCTCTACCCCTTACTTGTTCCACTTGTTTGAGCATAAGAAAATACCCAAGATCAATTTTTTGATCAAACACTTAGCTACTTCTGCTACTGAATATATCCAAGAAGACAATTCATTTGGCTCTTTTTTTTCCAAGTTGAGTGCTTTGAAACTGGTGATTGAAGCTGTCTCTTGAGAACATCAAGAAGGTTTTTAACTCAATTCACAGATCAGAGAAAAATGGTGTCCCACTCTGAGAGTGACATCAATTATGAATTTGGGAATCAGCTATGAGTTTACACATTATTTAGCCAATAATGATTAATTATCATTTTGTGTCCTCTCAGGTGGAAATCCTTGACTGGGAGACAAAGAAACAGCTATGCTTCCTAGATAAGGTAAAATAAAAATCTGCTTAAAAGACTAGGTGACTTTTTTAGAAGTTATTGACTTTTCTTAAGTAAATTTGGTGTTTTTGAAGGGTATTTCATCTTCTGGTAGCCTTTCCTTGGCCACTTGAAATGATTATGCAAACTTCCTACTGACTACAGTGTATTTCAACCCTTTTCCAGAAGGAGCTTTTGTGCAAAAAGGGCAAGTTCAGCTGTCGTTTACTAAGTTGCTTTACTAAGAGGGTGCCAGTTGTGTGGTACTCAGAAGCCATCAAATTGTCACTGCTGTAGCAGTAACTCTTGAAGCTGCCTCTGAAACAGGTGTCAAAAATTGTCCTGCCTTTTTCCTGTCAGTTCTTTGAATCCTTCGTGTCAAGGCTAGACATCTGTAAGAAACAGTTACATTATCTAACTCACATTTCTATTTGGCTTAATAGTCCTACACCTAGTAGTTGTCTTTCAAAACATGCATCTTATATTTACAATATTTTTGTTGCCTAGGTGGAACCAAATGCTACAATTAGAGAGATCAGATTGATGTTCCATAAATTATGTGAGTATAACTTCTGCAGCAGTTCACATCACATCAGAATATCCGTACATAACTAGGAGAAAATGACATAATTTGAAACGTAATATACACACACATAATGCTGATAACCTGCACATGAATGTGATCACAGTCAGATTTCAGTAAAATTATTTTATCCTATCCTGATACAGCTTTGTATTTTTTTCTGCTGCATAATTATCACCTATACTAGTGTTGAATAAATATTTATAAAAACCTTTAAAGGAAGCTCATCTTGTTGTATTGCGTTCATTATAGTAGTGGGTGATCCAGACTGAACATTGTATATCACACAACTCTGTATGGTCTTACAGATCCTCGGTGGTACCCAGCAAGGCAGTCAATAAAACTTGATCCAAGTAAGTACTTGTGAGCTCTGGGGTAGCTAAACTGAGCAGGGCCCTGTCATGAAAGGTGTACTTAAGGGTATTGGCACTTGAGAATCTGTTCCCAGCTATGTTAACTAGCACTGTGAAGGCTGAAGAGAATCCAGAACAAATACAATTCTTTGGAAGGAAACACAGTTACACCCTGGTGCTTGGTAATTAACTCAGGAGTTTGCACATTGTTCCAATGCACTTTCAAACTACTGAGCACTGTTGCTTTCCAGAGAGGCAGCACAGGATCTAGATATTCACTGCCCTTAGCTGCAGTCAAATGATCTCCAGGATGATGCTCAGCTGGGAGTACCGAAAAGGGCTGCGAGTTTGAGCTATCAATTCACATAATCCTCTGTTCTCAGGCAGGAATTACAGTTCTTTTCAGGGAAGCTAATGCAGAACATATTGCTGTGGACGTAGTAATTGCTGACAAAGCTGATGACAGCTGGCTGACTTCAGTGATACACTTGTAGGTATTGCTACTAGAAGCCTCTTACATGGCCTGAGTCCACAAAAGAAAGTCTAATTGCCAAACTGTAGCTAAAATGTAACACTTTATTCCTTTGCTTTCATTACGGATAAGTTTATTTAAACAATCCCTTAAAAGTGTACTGGTGAAGATTTGCTCATTGTGTAAAATCTATCCATGGAAAACAGATGTATGATTATCTTGTTTCCTTCTTTGAAGGTCTCCCTTGTCAGATTCCTCTATGAATTTACATAGTGAGACTTGCCATGAGGAAATGCTGGCCTTCTGGAGATTCCTCCAAATCTAGGCATTAAAAGTTCAAGTGTAGTGGAATCACCTCCTAGCTGGTTGTTTGGGAAAAGAAAGGCAATGAAAATTTCTATAGGAGAGTTTTCCAAACACAGCTTATCCTATCTTCTGTTTGTCTGATGACGAGCAGTGAGAAGAGTGGAAGAGAGAGAGAGGTACAGCTGACTAGGAAGTCAGTGAACTGTGATAAAGGGCATTGCCCCATCAACAAATCTGCTGTTGGCAGTGATGAAGAAAGTCTACTAGACTAGGCAGGCACATAGGATTGAGAATTCTCTTAACTGTTTTGGTGTGAATAGAGGATCCAGGCTTATACGTGATTACAGGGATAAATGAAAATTAAGTGTAAATATTCTTGGTCTGTTTAATGAGATTCCAGTAAACCCACATCACATCAAGGAGTCTCACCATATAAAGCTAGTATGCTACCAAAGTGGACTTGAATGTCACTGAGATGTAATTACTTCTTTCCTTCTCAGAAGGAAAGTCCCTGAGGGATGAAGAAATCCTGCAGCACCTCCCTGTTGGCACAACTGCTACCTTATACTTTAAAGATTTAGGGCCACAGATAGGATGGACTACGGTGAGCTCTGCTTCAAGTCTGAGCCATTTTAATGGCTAGTTTTCCACAGTTAATCCTTACATCACTTTTTGTTTTTCTCCAATATTTCTGCATGATGTCTGCTCTGATAGTGGATGCAGGCAATGAATCCTCATTGCTTCAGTTCATTTAATCAGGGAAAGCAGTAAGAGATTGAATGCCTATTTAGTTCCCTGGGAGAGCAGCAGTGGAAAACCTGCTGCAGGGTAGGCTGGCTCTACAGAACTGAAATGCAGGTTGTCAAATGGATGTCTACTGCAAAATCATTAGGAATTTGGTATGTAAATGCCTTTGGCAATCTGCTCCACAGGACCTGTGTAACTCCTGACAAAATCAGGATTATACTCCAATGAGTTTGTCCTGCAAAGAGGCATGGGAGCAACTTCACATGTCAGTACTTGAAGTGACTTCAGCATGAAAGTGCATAAAATTAAGATTAGTTGCTGTCTGCATGTGACTGTGTCCCAGGATGCCAGTGACAGGCTAATGACAGCTGATAATTTCTGCAATATTAGCAGCCATCCACAAAGACCTTGCATATTTACTGTCTTAGCTCAAATGCAAATTTTATCACAACTCACTTGGCAGGCAACACAGCACTGCTGTTTTTGCAGTGAGTGACCAATGACCCTTCCAGCTCTCTAGAAGGTCCTTGCTGCACAGTATTACACTAGTTCCAATAAACAGCATGATGTCAAAGGAAAAGTACCTCATAATTTAAAGGCATATTTACCACTTATTAGCTATGAGACATTAATCAAACTTTGTGTTGATTACAAATAGCAAATACAATGTTAATAGGAGGTAAAATAAAAGAAGTCAAATATGTTTTGCAAGACTGAGTCTTCACATCTTTACTTTGGATGCAATGCTGATAAGTCAAGCTGCAGGGAGACAGACAGAAACTTCTAATGGCAGTGTAGACTTCAGGACACACGTGCATTGATATCGACCAAAATATCACAGGGCAGAGTGGCACCAGGCTTCTACCATTTCATAATCTTTTGCTCTCCCTGCCCTTCAAGCTACTTCATTCAAATATAAGCCAACAAATATTTCAGTATTATCAAATCAAAAAGATGAGCTTCTCATCTACAAGCAAACCTGATCTTCACCAGAGAAAATGCTGATTGTAACAGAAGTCAATATCCCAACTTTTCTGAGTATCAAAACAACTCTAAGCACATTAGAGAACTGGGATTGTTTGAGATTTTTTTTTTGCTTTGCTTTCTTTAGTTGTTGGGTTTTTGTTGGTTTATTTGTGAAAAGTACAATCAATTTCCCTTCTTTGTCTGTAATTGAGGTATGGGCCTACCTTCCTCACTTATAGATGGGTGGAAAATTCAGCTCTTAATATTTGGTCCAAAGTTAACTTCAATTTAAAGTGATAGTCCTAAGAAGTACATACTTATCTGAAATGAAATCAAGTTAGAGAATAGCTTCTCTGGTTTCCTCTCTTTCTTTCTTTCTTTTTTTTTTTTTTTTTCCTTTTTTTTTTCTTTTTTATTTTCCTTCTAGTATTCCAATTAAAGCTTGTTTGAACATAGAATGAAATTATTGTTTCCCAGGACAACTGCTGTGCTAACTGTTCACACAGATGGGGTCACTGTGAATACTTACAAGCTGTGTTTCCAGTTTAAACAAAATTCATTCAGTAGAAGCAGAACTCCTATTTCTCAAGACAAATTCTTCACCAAATTTCATTTTAAACCAAAATAAAGCAACAGCTTTTGAGTGCAAGAGAAGGGTGAGAGCTGCATAAATGTAACATGCATGCATATTTGTCACGATCTCTGGGCTACCATTATTATCTTTTCATACCCATACTGTGTCTGCTGCACTGACAATGGCTGTTTGAATGCAACTGAGGCAAAACATTGCAAAATATTTGTGTGCATGGCTACCAGTTTCATAGCCTGAGCCCAAACCTTCTACTCCCTCCCTGCCTCTCTTAATGCCATCGTGGGTGCGTGGAGGTGTTTATCCCACTGCATTAGTTATCACAGAGAGACCAAAGCAAAACCATCATTAATTCAGCTGTCTAATGATTTTCTCTCTTTTTGCAGGTATTTTTGATAGAATATACAGGTCCATTGTTCATCTATTTTGTGTTTTATTTCCGCATGACATTTGTCTATGGACTGGATGAGAGGTTTACATCAAGTCCACACCCAGTAGTTAAGTAAGTCTGTTTGCAGGCTTGAGCAGTATTTCTTATAGTCTTATTCCAAATGTCTTGCCACACGTGGTTTTTTTAAGCACTCTTAAATGCTTTTGTCTTGCTGTTTCTAGCTTGGCATGTATCTGCCATTCTTTCCACTACATCAAAAGGTTGATTGAAACAATATTTGTTCATCGATTCTCCCGTGGGACTATGCCACTGAGGAATATTGTGAAGGTAAATTGTGCCAGAATCTATCCACAGCTGCCCTTACAAATCCAGCCTAGCCAGCCTATGCTCTATAGCTCTGCCTCTGCACCACAGACATTTTTGTGTGGCTTTTGTAGCAATGCACAGCAAATCTCACCCATAAAGCAGCCCCAAGTACTTTCAGAAGATTTCTTAATGTCACTATTGTATAACCCACATGCTGTCATACTGTTACTAATATTATAGAAGTCTCATTACTTTTTAGAATTTTAAACCTTCAGCATACCCTTCCTTTTCACTCAGCTAGGTCCCTGGGTGTGAATGTTTTAGTAACAAGTTAACTTTAAAGGTAGTACAGGCAGGCACAATGGTGGGAGAGCTGCTTTTTTTTTTTTTTTTT
>VZRH01008420.1:170511-188476 GCA_013397555.1 Urocynchramus pylzowi | reverse complement strand
AATCTGTTTTTGTAATAGCCATTTTATATCTGCTTTGCCCCTAAAATTCTCTTAGTTGTTAAGAAACTGTTAATTTACCTTTGATCCAGTGCAAAGCAGCTCAGTTGTTCAGCATTTTCTTCTCCACAGGAGCATTCCCTGATGTCACCAGTGCTGCTGTGGCACGGGGCAGCTCTTGGGGTGCAGACTCTGTTCCCTGGGTGTCTGAGAAGTAGTACAGTGACTCATGGTTATGCACAAGCTGTAATTATTTTACAAATGTTTGCAACAGAGAACACACTAGTAGTCAAAAGTACAGCTTAGGAAGACAAGAGGTTATCAACTGGAAAAGCATTTGGGAATTTTAACATTTGGAATTTAGGCACTTCCTTGTAATTTGCACTATGGCAGTGATACTTGTAGCAGCTGAAGCTCTACCTTGTGGCTAACTTCTTACAGCTGTCCAGTTCCTCTGGTCCTTCAGGTGATAGCTTTCAGGAAAGGAGGGTCTGTAGTGGAGCAGTGGCCTTCCAAAAGATTCCTCCCTAGAAATTTATTGCGCTTGCTGCAGCAAGAGTTATTAAAAGGTTCGCAGATCTCATTCTTGCCACAACAGATCTTGCAGATCTCTTGTTCTTGACACAGCAGTAGCTAATGCATGCTAAACAGCAGATAAATGAGCAACTTTACCTTGAAAAAACAATCAGTGTGATAATTACTTTTCTCACTGCCATCTCTGACAACTACTTGTTCCTTTCAGACCATACAAACTGTTGTTGCTAAAATTGACATTTGTACCAGTCATTCTGATCACTTCCTCTTTTCCATCTTCTCAGGTTGGTGGCACTTGCTTTCATCTGTAAAGTTGCTCACAGTTCTTATTCTACCTGTTTAGCAATGCTTGGGTTTGATTTGCTTTTATAATTGCATTGGCCTTGGTGGTGTTACTCCAGAATTGTGCCAGTGTGAAAAACATCACATCTTTTTTTCCATTTTTCCATCACATAAAAGTGGTAGACAAAGCTTCTTACTTTCAGGGTTTGATCACATACACAGCAGATATAGATAGCTTATTTCCTAAGTGCAGTGCAATGCTATGTGTACAGGAGATACTTCAGTCTCAATAAGCAGAAATCTGAGATGGGAATTGATGAGAGATGTGACTTTCATCCATTTTTCCCAAATGGAACTAGGAATGAATTATGCCCTACAATGCAGCAGTTTCACCAAAAGCAGAGCATACTAACATGGTATAATTTTATCTAAGACATGATTTTTCTAAGCATTGGAAAGGTAGAATATCTGATTTATCTGGACCTAGTAAACAACTCCTTAGGGTGAATAAAATAGGGATTAATACAAAAATTGTGTGGTGATAAAGGAACTAATTGAAAGAAATATAATTATGGCTGTGCCAAAAAAGGATCAGTCAGACCTTTAATAATAGGGAAGTACCAGAAGAATTCCTCAAAGGTTAGTCTCATGATTGGTCTTACATGGTTTTTCTTTACCCATGAACATTTTTGTGAGTAAAAAGAAAGGATATCATCACTTTGTAGAAAAACATCTGGAGGATAGAGAACATTAGCTCTAAATAAATACTATTTAAACCAGAAGACAATATAAGAAGACAAACAGAAGGGTACAAGCTGGTCATGAATAAACATAGGCAGGGTATCAAGAACTATGGATTGTCAATTGCAGTAGAGAAGATAAAAGTCCTAACCGTAAGTTTGGAAACTTAGGAATAATTTATTTATGGGATCCCTGTAATGAAAAAAAAAAATCTGAACTTGACCCTCAGCATTATAAGAGACTGTTGTAAAGCTTTATTATTCAGGATTCACAGAAACTCTTTTCCAAGTGAGTTTATGAAGTCTGTATGTTCCTATTTGAACATCACTGGAGGCATTTGTATGAGGAATTCAAGTGGCAGCTGGACATTTACAAGTATTGCTGTAAGGGTCCTTAGCAGTGGTAGACCCCACTCATCTTGAAGTTTCTTTTCTTATAACTGAGGGATACTCTTGCAGTAAATCATGTTCTTTGGATGAATAGCACTTGTTCAGTTTAATTAGAACATATATTGTTGGGGACTGAGCCATGATAATTAATTTATTTAATTTTACTTCACTGAATTCCATTGCCATATGTTTCATCCTGTGCCAAGCCTTGAAGCTAGAAGGTTTTTCTGAAGATGCCATTCCAAAATTACAAGAAACTGTTTCCACCTAAGTTTGTACAGCAGTCAGTAAATTGTAAGTGTCTGTTGAAGAAGCTAATTTTAGGGAGGAAGCAGTAGTTTATGGATAGGACACTACCTCTACTGTCCCTCACTGAAATCATTCTTTTGGTTCTGCTGCATTTCCTGGGGGAAAATGAAGTCATTACAGGGAAGCTATTTATTTTTTCTGCTCATTCATCCCACCTGATTTGTAATTACTTGTTAATAATTTGCTCTTTTTCATCAGTTATCTCTTACACAATCTCAGAGCAATGACATAGTAAGTGCTTGTACACTTACAGCACACCCAAAAGGGTATCCATTTTGTCTGAGGTCTCTGGGCACTGCAGTGGTTCAATTAACCCTGAGAAGAATGTGGAAATGCAACTGAATGTTTGATACAGCTGTTTACAGCAGATGAGGGGGCACCAGCATTTTCAGAAAAATGCACCATCAGACACTGCAGTCAGCTAGTGCAGGTTGGAGATGCTGAAGTAATCACTTTTCCAGGGTATTATTGCTAGAAATGCAGTTCTGGTATATACAGGGGGAAAAGACTGCAAAATTCAAAGCAAAAAAAAAAAAAAAAAAAGTTAAACCAGGCAGGACAGCCTTGGATGGGATTTTTGTCTGCATGAGCAGGAAAGGAAGTGGTGAAGGAGAAAGCAGAAACACCTAGGAATGTCTAAGGTATAGGAACCTATTTGGAAGGCCAAGAAAAAGAAAGAGGACCAGAAAGAGTAGAGGACCTTTACCAGAAAGAGTAAGAGGATTAGAGTTTTGCTCAAAATTTAAAATAGGATGCAAGGAAAGATAAGGCAAAGAAAAGAACAGAAGAAGTGGTGAAAGAAAGATAAAGAGCTCAGTTGTGGTCTTGGTGAAGTCCAGGTGATAAACAAACATACCCTAATTCATCAAAAACTGAGTCACTAGGTTGGGTAAAAGAAGACTAAACTGATGAGAGGCAAATGTTTGAATTGTTGAGGTTAAAGTCTGTCTGCAAGAGAATGGCACCCAGAGGTTCGAGCACAGAGCAAGAAGAGGAAGGGCCAAGAAGGGGCCTCCTTCCCACCTACATATGTATGTAAGGAGGGAGACAATAAAATGTCACCAAGACACCAAAGCAGCAATGACTGTCAGAAAAAAACCCACAGGAGGCAGGGCCAAGGAGGCCAAATAAGAGGTAAAGATTGTCATTGTAAGTAGTTTTTTCATGAATGAAGCCTATGTACAAGCACTGAGATTGGTCAGGAATGTGTTAGTACAGCCATTAATGACAGCTGTGTTATCAGAGTTAAGGGAGTGGAAACTGCATCACAGAAACACAAGGAAAGCAGCAAAAGGGACAAACTAGAGAAATCACAGTGAAAGTGTAGAGGAAAGCATCAGGCAGGAAAAGTTAAAGCATGGGAAAGAAAGAAACCGATGGGGTGAAGGAGAAGAGGACAGGAGATTGGGCAGTGCAAAGTAATAAGCAGAGAAGAGAGGACAGTGCCCAAATCTGGTCTTACAGTCTCAGGGGTCAGCAAAACAAGTTTCTCTTTAACATACACTCTGTATGCTCTTCAACTTTGCCCAATGGCTTGCCAGACAAGATTAATTTGTTTTCAGTCATATGATCATACTTTCTAAAACTGTTTATAAACTTAACAGCTCCAAGATATTTTAGAGGAAATCTTAACTCTATTAGTACTATTTCCTTTCTTATTTCCTGTTACCTGCTCCCACCTACCACACTTAGTACTGCCATTTCTTGTTGTATTATCAGCAAGTTGAAGGATTGTCCTGATCCATTGTTATCAATAGTCCTTGCACCGAATAATGGCCTAAAAGACTGTACGAAAACAAAGAAAAATTGCTTATTTTTCAGAACTGCTTATATTACTGGGGATTTGCAGCTTGGCTTGCATATTACATCAATCATCCTCTTTACACTCCTCCTTGTAAGTAGCAAAACAACCCTCAATGATTTAAGTATTTATGTATGTACTTTGTGTAGTACTAATGACATGCAAACTCTTTTTTTAATAGCTTATGGGAAAAAACAGATAAATTTTGCTGTGATCATGTTTCTGGTAGGTTTCTTGCTTTTTCTATAAAATGCTAAAACATCTTGCCTTGTTTCTTCTGTCATATAAGTGGAGGAGTGAGTAGGATAAGCAGATACTTAGAACTAGGACATCTTGGACGTACTACTAAAGCTGAGCACTTGCATGCAAAGCAGATAAATCCATCAGTTTTTATTGTGATTTTGTACACAAAGGATTATTTTGATTCAGTGTCCATTCCAAGACTAGGATATTTATCTGCTGTGATGATCTCTCATAATCTTTAAAAGTTTGTGACCCTGTGTTTAAAAGCCAGTGAGTTTGTTTTGTGAACTCTTTATTGAGTGTTGAGAATCACAACAGATCATAAATCTCAGAGAACTGGCCAACTAAGAGAGTATGTTGCTGATAATTTCCAGTGATAAAGTTTCATTTTGCTGAGCTTCAAAACCTGTTTACAGCTTTCTTTATGATTCAAAATTCTTCAGTCACTGTTCATTCTCACAATTCCTAGGAACACTTCATACATGCAGAAGCAAAGTCAGTGTAGCCAATAAAGATGTACCTCCATAAAAAGACTTTTCCTATGTGTGTGTAACTTGTTTAGAACATCAGCTGCTCACTTGCTTTGAAAAATTAATCATCAGTGACTGCAGGATCCCAAAGCAGCTTCCCAGGATGAAAATTCTGTGAGGTCATAATCTATTCACATTTTTTAGAAAACTCCATAACTGAAAGCACAGAGATGTGAATAAAACTCAGAGGCTCTGACCACGAGTCATTTGCTAATAGTTATGCATGGCAGACACTGGAGACTGTCCATAATCATATAAATGGGCATTTCAATACACTCTCCTTGTAATTGATTGGGGAAGCATTCTTTATATCCAGTGAAGAAAGCTGGATCAATTATATTTCATGATTCATACCAATTATACTCTAGAGAAGAAAACTTACTTAGAGACCAAACTGTATCTTCCTTGACGTTTTAATAACTTTTGAGAAACCACGACTATGCAAATAATTTTTTGGATGTTTTTAAAGGCATAAGAATAATCAAAAAATAAAGCAAGTATCCCCCGAGTTCACTTCTATCCCCGGTGGTTTATTTAGATTTCAAGGGGATTATGTAAGTAATAAACTTGATATTTTGGACATGGAGTTCACAGTTTTTAAAAAATATCATAAATATATAACAATATAATATGAACTCATATTTGAATGGAGATGTTTCATCCTTCTGTCAGTAGTCCTAGTTAAGGATATTTATTATGTTTATAATAAATTTTCCTTTTCTTAAATATTTTAAAGAACCTCAGGAAATAACAAAAGGAAGAAAAACAAATAGAAGGGAAGAACATTTTTAATACTGTCATACTTTTTCTTGCAGCTGTGTGAAGCTGGAAATTTTTCCATTCATGTTGCACTCAGTGACCTCCGGAGAAATGGTAAAAACTGCATCATCACTTTTCAGTCTTGCACAGCCATTCAGTACTTCCTTCAGTTACTCTGCTTCAGGAAAGACCTGATCCTGGGGGGTGTTGATACCTCTCAGCTGACTGCTGTGGGAGCACAGGTTGCTCAGCACTGTAAAGATTGGATTCTAAGGGAAATCAGACAGTGCAAGGATTCTGACATCAGACTGTTGAACAGCACTTCTTATCTTATTGTAATCTTTATTGTTTTGGGATGGGTTGTGTTGGGAGCAGTTACATGGGTTATACTGCCAGTGCAAAAGGAAACAAGCTATGTTCTGGTGAGCAAGGGAAAGACAGGTATCCCATTCCTCTTGTGAGTCCAGAGGACATCCTGTCTTCCCACATCCTGTTTGTCCCTCTGACAATCATGAGACACAGAAGTAGGCAGAGCTAGGTTGTCTTTACAGGAAACAATATATTTAGGAATGTGAATATTTTGTGATTTGTTTTCTAATCTATAGGATCCAAAACCTGTAAGATCCCATATCCAACAAAGAATCCTTTCACATGGCTGTTTTTCTTTGTATCTTGCCCTAACTATACATATGAGGTATGTATTTTCAAACAAGATGTTCAGATTGTAGTTTTGCTGAATATATTTTTGATTCTTTTAGAATGTTTTACCTGGAAGAAACCTCTGAAACTGTTCAGCTCAGTACATTTCCCCTCCTTCCCTAAACCCCATGAAATCAGTTTGTGGACAAGAATTTGTCTGCTCTTCCTCCCCTCCCTTGGGTCAGTACTGATGTGACTAACCTTACACAGACAGCCCTGACCCTGGGCCAGTGCTTCTGTGTGGCTGCTAGACAAGACACACTGTAAAGCAGGGCAAATTCTGCAGCCAGGAACAGGGAGATTGTCACTGAATGTGTGTTGCAATGAGGGGATGGAGGTGTCCAGTGGATTTATAATGTAAGAGCCTAGAAATATCACTGCAGGCAGGAAGATAGTGGTCAGACAAATAAAAGACACTGTGATAGAGAAAATGAGCCAAAGTCTTCGTCCCCATTCTAAGCTACACAATCACTTGCGTTGGTGGTGATGCTTTAGAAACTTTAATCAGTTTATCATTTCATACTCCTTAATCAGGAGCTAAACTCCTGACTGAGTTCAAAAGCAGATAAAGTCAGTGCAACTCAGTGTAACATTCATTCTTGCACAGAAGAACAGTGTCAGCTTTGAAATTCAGTGGAGATCAACAGATGTTAATGAGAACAGCATTGGGCCTTGGACTATAGAAAGTTACCATTGCTAATAATGATGGAGGTCTGATGAATACAAATTAGGCAGAGAAACAGAAAGGACACTGTTTTAATGCTTAAAAGTTTGTCATTGTAATAGCTGTGGAAGCAAATATGAAGGTTTTGTTTGTGATAATAAGGCACTGTTCACCTTTTTGACTAAAGGTCATTAACAGTAGAAATTGATCTGGCTGACCTTGATTTTTTTATTTACCTATACTAGGACAAGGTTATTTTGATCAATAGAGAGATAAATGCAAATGCTGTCACCAGAAATATTTTAAATTTCCTTGGCCAAAACAGGTGGGGACCTGGATCAGTTTCACTATCATGACTCAGTGTGTTCCAGGTGAGTAATGTTTTGGTACTTCAACCTGAAGTGATGTCAGCAGCAAGAGCATGTTTTTAATCTGGTAATGAAATGTGTCTTTTTTTCCTTCCTTCCAGTGGGACTGTTCACCTTGCTTTGTTTCATTCAGATGACAGTCTGGGCAAAGGATAAACACTGCACCTACTTACGAGAATTCAAGGATTATCCAAGTCACAGAATGCCAATTATTCCCTTTTTGTTGTAAGAAAAGAAGGCTCAATTTGAATATTGCACAGAACTTCAGGAAGAAAAACCTCATAAATGTCCTGCCAAATAAATGAATTAATTAAAAGGATTTTGGTGCATGTTGAATCTCCACTGCTAACGGAAATTGTATGCACTTGAAAGCTACACTTCTTACATTCAAGAATTCTCAACTCAGAAGCGCCTTAAAAAATAAGGCTTCGTTGCACAACTGCAAAAAAAGGTCCCTGCAGTTCACTGTAACCTGACTTAGATTTTTCTGTACTAGTCTGTTTAGATTGATGGATCAGAGATCCTGAGAAGTCTGTGCTGAAAAGCAGCTCCAAATTTAGCAGTGGCATTCTGCAAGACAGAAGTACACTGGAATGAGGACACACCAGCTAACTACCAGAGCTCAGTCCAGCCAGCACGGCCAGCTGGCCTCAGGACAGTTGCATGATCTGCCTTCTTTGACTTGAAGAGAGTGTGCTGCCTGGAGGCAGGTGCTTTGTAACAGATAACATTACCAAAGAATATGAATGGTTCCTGGAATAAAGAAATGGGCCATATCTCAAAAACCTGATTTGGGTCTAACCCCTTATTTGCCAAAAGAATCTTAAGTAAGAAATATTCGTAGTATTTGTGAATGTAATATCCTGTGCTGGGGTTTTTTTGTTGGTTTTTGGTCTTTTTCGTTAGTAGTTGCATACTAGTAAATAAGATTCAAAAGCAATCTAACCTATGCCATATCTTTGATATCTGGCCTGTTTTGATATATCATCTCTTTATGATACTAACTGACCTTTTACCCAGCATTTTACATCAGGCTTCTTTCAGTAGTTTTTAATACACTTTGTAAATACATGAAGTGACTGCTAGTCCTCGGAATGTTCTTCCTATTTTCAGAGCCAGGGAGAAAAATCAGCTTCATTTTGGACTTCCTGTGTTTCCTTTGTCACAGGATGTTCTGTGGGACTTAGTTGGGTTTTGTGTAAATCTAGTTTAAAAAGGCTATTGAAATCTATCTGAATGACATTTTAAAGAAGCTATTTTAGAATATGAAGAGAATGCATAGATACTGTTTTGTTTAATAATTAATTTATTTATCTATAATAGATGTATAGAAAGATTTTTGCAACTATTTGTAAGGGTGAAATATGCAATAAAATCTATTTTAAAACCAGTTGAAATAGTTATGGCAAAAAGAGAAGGCTACAGCTGGTTGCTGAAGCTTCATAATATTTTGTACAGTAAAAAGCAAGAGTGTCCTTATAAAAAAAAAATCTACGTCAATTGAAGAAAAATATATTTCAAAGCAAAAATACATGACCCAGATTTTAATTCTGCATAACATATCTTAGAGAAGATTTCTTAGAAATTATTAGATCTGATAGACAATTGAAGCAATACATCATTATAAATTTGTTTTCAGTATTGTTTTTCCACTAGTTAAACTATGAACCAGAAAAAAGAACTAAATGTCAAATGATTTCCCACTGAATGCAGTGTGGAGTACAAGCAGGTTGAAGTTTTCCTTCTGAAGAGGTAGAAAGCACATACCCTATTCACACTTTACACCCACTTAATGTCCAGTTGCAGGAAAGAAGAAAAAATTGGTCCTGTTTAGTAACAAAGAGACCTTTCCATGTCTCTGAAAGAAAACATAAATTATGGCAGATTTGGTCATACTCTCTTTCTTTTTAATCTCCGTTTTGACATTTGGCCTCTCTTTGAGGCAACTTGAAGATGAGTATGAGATCATTTTAATTAATTTTTTTTTTAAGAGGAAGTTTCTTGTCTGGGTCTGAGCTCTGAATTAATTCTTTTCATTCTTGCTGAGACAACCGTCTGTTTTCACTGGCAGCCTGGTGAGACAGTGAAGCAATCTCCCAGGACTAGCCCCATCAGCCAGCACTGTGCTGACCTTGATAGTCCCGTGCACTCAGCACAGCAGGAATCTGCTTCTAAGCTGGGCAACGCTCTCAGCCTTGGGATGTCTGCTGTTGACATAAGGGTTAAAGAAGAAAAACCTGCCAGCCTGAAAGTACCAGCTAGAGAATCCATCTTTGATGTTATTTATATGTCAACAAGGAGGAATGAGACTTGTCTTCCTGTATCTTATAGCG
Source organism: Urocynchramus pylzowi (assembly GCA_013397555.1). NCBI lineage: Eukaryota > Metazoa > Chordata > Aves > Passeriformes > Fringillidae > Urocynchramus > Urocynchramus pylzowi. The sequence continues at coordinate 178,827 of VZRH01008420.1, read as the reverse complement.
CACTTTATGTTAGAGGAAGATTTTAGCAAGGACCTGCCTTTCCTTAGACACTGTCAGCATGTAGAGTTACTGGTAGAGCAGTAGAAGTTGGCTGTAGCTAGGGCTGTTGTTGTAGAGAGCACTGTGCTCAGAAAGGTGCAAAAAAATCAGTGTAATACTGAGTGTGCAAGCCTTTGTTTTACCCTTGCTCTGCTCTGGTATGGCACATGCTTGCACTGTGCACACACTAAGCCTGGAGGCTGCAGGAGCAGTCTATGCAACTGCCTGCTGATGCAGAGCTGGGGACACCCTGGCTTCTCGGCTGGCTCCAGCTGCACGCGGATGCAAAGGAATTTCCTCATCCTCCATCTGCTGTTTAGCAAAGTTCACGAAAACCTGTGTGAGGAAAGCAGAAAACATCACCATGTCTTCAACTGAGATGAGTTAGTGGAATGACTGCTCTGCAGGAAACAGACAGAAAGGGGAACTGATCCACAGACATCAACTGAACTGAGACACTGCATTATCAGCTAAAATCATGAGTTCCTCCTTTATTTTGATAAACTTCCTTGCAACTTCCTTCCTTTGGATGCACTTACTTGCACTTACTTTCTTAAGGAGGAAATGGCTTCAGCCAGGTTTGCAGGGTTTGCACAGCATGAGTTTGGTGATAGGAAAGAGGAGACAGGATATTTTAGTAGGAAGCTGAAAGGCAGCCAGGAATGCCTCCCTAGCAATCCCACCGAAAACAGCTTTGCATATGTGGACCCTTTGTTACTTAGGAAAGCAGACAGATGGGGCCAATACCCTCTAGCAAGTGGGTGTTTTCAAAACTCCCAGGAGACTTCCCAGGTTTTGTGCGTCTAATTGCTTCTCACAGTATCTTTGACACAACACAGTCCAAACCTCTTATTTAAAATAAAATGCTATTCTCAGCTCAGTCTCATTCCAAATTGCTGACCTTGCTCAGACTGCTGCTCCTGAAGGAATGGGTTGTGTGAATTCTGTCATATGGGAAAGGCTGTATTACCAGCTTTCACATGGCACCTATTTACACAGGGAATAAGTTACTGATTCATACTGATACACTCTCCTTGATGAAAGGCCTGGGAATCTTGCCTGAGAAAGAGGTGTGAGATAATTCTCTAAACAATTTGGTCCTTCAGTTGTTTGGCTACATCCGCATTGTGTTGCCTAATTCTCACCAGACAGGCTTTCTCATGGATGTTTTACTTTTTACTCACCTGATCTAATGTTGTTTGAGACACAGAATATTCTTCAATATGCAAATTTTCCTTATTGGAGATTATTAATCGAAAAATCTTAGCCAGAGAAGAAGAGCAAATCTGATACTGTAGCATGTTGTAGTGTTTCTCTCTCTGTAAACTCCCTGGGAAGTTGGTGCGTATGAATTTCTCAGCAGGCTCAGGATCTGGAGGCAGCCCAGACTTTGGAGCTTTGATTTTCAGAGTGACAATGTAGCCATCTCCAAACCTGGGAAGGACATGTGGATTTAGGAATTGGGTGAAGTGGTTGGTTCATCATTCAGGAAGGAAATTAGTTTTCTGCAGCTAGGAAAACAATAACAGTATCTGAAAGATATTGCATAAGATCCAGCTTTTTAGGAAGCCCTGTATTTGCCTTGCAGAAGTGGTATGTGTAGCACAATAGGGTTGAAATAAGATCTGGTCAGATTGTCTAATATACAACAGAGCTGCACCCAGAAATAGGTGTGGTTAACCACTGAATTGCTTATATTAAGAATAGTACATGTCACATACACTAAATTTTCCCATTAAAAACCACCATAAAAATATTCTACTTACTTGTATTTTAGCTCCTGAATTGTGCCTAGGCATTTGAAGGTACCTTGTACCATGATGGCTAAACGAGTACAGAGGGCTTCACATTCTTCCATACTTTCCAAAACAGAGAAGAGATATTTGAGATAAAAGCCGAGAGAGGTCCTTGAGCTGCTTTCAGATTCTGAATTAGAACTGTTTTACCTGTGTGAGGTTAGAACCACTGCTCTCCCATCTCTGAGCACACCAACAATAGAGTCCCACAGGAGGCGCCGGGACTGAGGGTCCATCCCGGTGGTCGGTTCATCCTGAAATGGAAATGTTAAGGCAATCAGAGTCAGATAAAACAGGGAAAATCTACTTAGAATCAGGTCACTTTTTGGACCAGAGCATGTGATTGTTTTTCTACAGTAATCTGTGCCTTGAGAAAGCGCATAGACCTTGAGAAGCATAGGAGTGAGTGGGTACCAATGGACTTCTTGGCACAAAGCAGTAAGGAAACAAGAACATGGACTGCAGGTAAGAATACAATGGTGTCTGTGTAGGGCACAGCTACAGGGAAGGGAGTGCCTTTTCTGGGCAACAATGAGCTCTCACCAGGTCGTCTTGCATAAACACATAGGACATTGTTCAATCCAAGAAATCAGTGAAGTCATTCTGATTTACACCACCCAAGGATTTGATCCTACATAAATCAGCTAACCCAGTAAGTAACAAAAAATGTAAACAAAATTAGGATAGAAAAATTTTCATTTAACTTCTTAAGAAATTATGAGAAAACATTTTATCTGACTGTTTACTACAGGCAGAATACATGTAAAGGCATATTAAATGGTACAAGGAACCAGGCTATTAATATGTATTAAAACACTTCTTCATAGACTTTACAAAGTAAAAGAGACTGTGTCTAAAAGTCATAGACATACAAATTAAGGTGGTAGAATATAGTCTAAATAAATAATTTCTGTAGTGATTTCATATTGAATTTCTCTTTAGATATGCAATTATCTGATCACTTATTTTATTCGACACGAACTACATTTCAGCATTTGTATAGTTTAGTATAAATTTGTATAATTTATTCCAAAGACATTAAAGGCTGGAAAAGGGTAGATATCTTCCTTTGTTCTGCTGGATAAAGCAGCCAAATGGATATGTTGGAAGATCATCTTTTACATCGTGGCTACACTCTGACAAGAAGAGGCAGACTGAAACTAAGCAACAATTTAAATTCAGATTTTTCTAGATTATAGATTTTATCTCAACACATTCTTTTTTGAAGATCTTTCTTTTGTAATCACTTGGGGTCCATTGGAAACACAGTTACACATCCCAGACTATGCCTAAAATTAATTCAAAATTACACTGAAATAGCTGTAAATTGAGGGCAGAAAGGAGCTTGCAAGAACTTTGTAGCTCTTTAGCATGAAGTGTTATGAGATGTTATATTGAACTACCCAGGGCTGTGTTTCCATGACACTTACTAGCAAGACGAGCGGTGGGCAGCCTATCAGGGCAATGGCAGTGGAGAGCTTGCGCTTGTTGCCACCACTGTAGGTCCCTGCCAGGTGGTCTGCGTATGTAGGAAGTCCCAGCTTCTGGATGCCCCATTCAGCAACCTGGGAGAAAAACCATCTGTTTCACACAGCAGTGAATGCACAACAGACAGGATTGCTGATACATCCCTCTTCTGGTAGAAAGATGACAGTACCCTGGGTTTTTGCACATTCATTTTAGAACTGGGCCAGGGAAGCACAAAGTACTTCCTGGTGAGGGGCTTTCTAACTACATGAGGGAAAGCCATAAAGCAGCCTCAGCTGTAGACTTCTATCTGTGCAAGAATTTTAATTGTTTTCCTCTGGAATATTTTTTATGTTTTCTTCCCTATACATACACAGCTTTAAAGGCAAGAGCAAAACAGCAACCAATGCCATTCTGAGCCACAGGAATCACATCTTTAGCCTTCCACTCCTGGTGCCACAGATTTGCAAGTACCATTAATGCCTGGGAACCTGCATTTGATAGTGTGGTCTTGTTACTTAACTGTCCAAATGACAGGAACCACACCCAGGACTTCAATACACAGAATAACAAGTACACTTTGGAAATTCTGGCCCTTAGCATGTTAAGAACACCATTAATCATCACAAATATCACTGTAACTATCAAAAGTAAGAGTACTTTACCCTCTTGATTTCTTCTGCTGGGACGCCCCGCAAGCGTGCATATAAATACAGGTGTTCTCGTCCTGTGAGCAGGTCATCAATGGCATCAAACTGAGGGCAGTATCCCATGTTTTGATGGACATTAGAAATGTGGGTCAATATACTGGAGAAACAAAGAAAAGAGTTGTAGTTCTGTAATACTAGCTCTAAGACAGAGAAGAGCATTTTGAATAAAATCCTTATTTTCTGGGGCAACAACTCTTGTAAGAGGAGAATTAATTCTTTCTGATAAAACATGCTATGAAAATATCTGTCTGCATAAGAGCAAAGAGTATATTGTTGTCTTAAGTCAGCTCAGTCCTGGTTAACAATGTAAGCCCATTTTCCCTCACCCATTTTCTTGCAAAAGTATAGACTAATTTAATGAGAAGTTCTTTAAACAGCCACTCGTGTTTATTATTTTTTGAAAACAGTGTTTATATCTAGGAAAAAAAGCAGCAGTTATTTCAGCTCAGAAAATGGTCACTAGCAACAGATAGGCGGGACATAAGGCTAACACTTCAATGGTAGTAGGAAAAGTACAAAATCACAGAATGGGTGTGGCTGGAAGGGGGCTCTGGAGGTTATCTTGTCCACTCACCCTGCCTGGGCAGAGTCATCTAGAACAGGCTAACCAGGACCATATCCTGGCAACAAAAGAGTTATTGTTCAAATCACAGCAATGGACAAAGAATCAAATCCCAGCTACGCCTAACAAGCCAAGGCACACAACCTGGAAGTAAACCAACATAAGTGCATACCAGATCACACTGTAATAACTTATGACATTATGCCAGCACTGTGTAAACAAAGATGCTAGAAACAGCCAGAGAAAAGTCCCAAAGCTCAGATCAAAGTACTCTGTTGGATGGGTTATCTTATGTTTGGGAGCTCTTGCCACTAGATATGATTGCCTTGTCCCACTGTTAGCATTACTACAACTTACCCACAGATTTTACAAGTGTTAAAGATATCAAATGCAATTGTGTGTTACCTGTGATCTCAGTGCCATAGAGCTGCTGGCTCATTGAGAGTGTGATCTGGACAGTTCTATGCTGGTAAATGGACTGTCACAGGGTTTTTTTAAGGTACTTACCTACTGCCAGCCACTACAGCATCTCCAGATGTCACATCAGTATCTCCAGTCAGCATTTTAAATGTTGTTGTTTTGCCAGCACCATTCACTCCCAAAAGGCCAAAGCACTAAATTGCAAAATTTATCATATTCTTTAATATTTCCAACTTGCAAATCAGCGGGGGCATAAAACCTGAACTGATCCATGGAATGTAATCCAGTGTTATTGAACAACCTACCTCTCCGGGCCGGATGCCAACACAGAGTCTGTCCACTGCAGGCTTGCGTCGACCTGCATAAATCTATATTGATGGGGGGAGGAAAAAAAAAGAAAGTTCCTATTTCAAGACATCTACAGAAATGAAAATCATCTGAATTTTTAGTTTAGTTTAATGCTACTGGGATGAGGCAGCTTTAGAACTGAGACAGGAGTAAATATTTTTTTTTCATTCTTCTCAAAATATTACCTTGGTCAGTTCTTGTAATTGTAAGATATCTGTTTTGTTTCCTCCATTCATAATTCTTTTTCTTTCTTCTGCAACATCCTCATCTTCATTAATAATAGGTGGCATGGCAGTCTCAGCAAACCTAGAAAAACCCAAGATACTGGGTTGCCCTGAGTTCAGTCAGAGTAACACTGTGAAACAATGGCTAATCTGCTGCCAAAAATGTGACTGGTGGAAGCAGTGGGATTGAAACTTCACAATTGGCTGGAGAACTCCTGCTATTGGGAGAAGCCCTGACCTTTAAAGTTAATCTCCAGATACTAAAAAGGGAGGAAATGGCTTGCTCAAAAGAACATGCCTTGTCAGTCACTGATATGAGGATAACCTGCCCCTTAGCCACAGCTTTGACTATTTGGCTACTCTTACTAGCTAGTGATGGTCCTTAGAGGTAGCAGTTTTGAGTAGATCTCTCTGCAAGACAGTATTTTTATAATTGCACAAATTAGTACTCTTGTTTGCAATCTCAAACAGGAGTGAATGACCCACTCACAGCTGGTTGGTAGCTCTTATCATCAAGGGAGAGGCACATTTGTAAAACAGAGAGAGGAAGTTCATATAGTGTCCAGGATACAGCTGTCCTGTGCCACAGACTAGAATTGCTGTCTTGGGATGCCAGGCTAGCAGCTCATAACACTAGCTAGTACCTAGTCTGACTGAGGACACTACAAACTTTCCAGGTAATTTTATGATCTCACTATTACAGTGTCTTAAATGAAAAAAATTACATTAAAATCTTAATTAAAGAAAACTAATTTTTTTTATAAAATATCCTTAAATCCTCTTAAGATAATGCAGATTTGTAAATGCTTTTTTGGATCAGGATATCAATAAATTAAGATAAGATCAGGTAAATAAATAGAAAACAAAAAAAGCCACAAACTTAGAGAAAAATTAAGAACAAAAAGAAGAAAAGAGGGACATAGAGAATAAAAAAGATAGTCATCTTTTTAATAAGGGAACATTAATAGAACTTTTAGACATACCATTTCGTGGAGAACAAACGGTGCTGCAAAAAGAGATTCAGAAAGAAGAACACAACTCCTTGAAGAGCCATGGCAACCAGGTTCTTTCCAACAAAGTCCCACTGAAAGGGATCAGAAACATGCTCCTCACCTTTGGAGAAAGAGCACCAGAAAGGAAGGTGAAATACTGCTGAAAACCCCACTACTCCTCAGAACAAAAAGTATAAACATAATGAATTAATGTACTTTATTTGCTCATGATCAGGCAATAGTTTTAATTTTCCAGTCTTATAAAAAGTCTTAACAAAATGCCTTCCAAGTTCAGCTGCTGCATGGGAGTAAAGATACTCTCTCTGAATACACACTAATTTGGATATCATTACACAAAACTTGCACAGATTTTGTGAAAAGACACACGTTTTCTGAATTAAAAAGATGAGTTCTGTTGTATGACTATTCTTTTAATAAGTTGTCTGATATCAAAGACAACCATATCCCAAGAGAATGCATTTGAAGAACAGTCACTTTAAACATTAACTGAGGTATTCAAATGAAATGAAAAAATTAATCCTCCTGTAGTGATGTAAGGTCTTCCAAGCAAAGGATAAAAAGACACCAGAGTCTGACACTGAACAATTGGGTTAATTTCCAATGCAGACACTGGTTGGGCCATAGAGTTCTGGCAGCACTATCAGAAGCTGTGATTCCTTCATGGAGGGTGAACTTTCATACTCCTCATCCATCTGATGAAAGAAAAGGTGAGAAATCTACTACTTTTCTGAGTTAATCCTTCCAAACATCTCATCCAAGGTCAGGACATGTGACACTGCCATAACTTGTTTTTTATTGGCTTTACTTACCAAACCTCGCATATACTTCAGTCACAGCTTGGTTCATGGCCAAGTCGATGAGTCCACGGCCCAAACAAAAATGTGGGAGGACAAGCAGTACATTTTTCAATGTTTTATTAAACTTCAGCAAAGACTGTAAGAAACAGAAAATAAGCTGTTTAAACCAGACCTGTTTAAGAAATCACAGCAATGTAAGTGAAAAGTTCTTTGTCATGCCAGAGAAACTGGATGTTCTGTTTTCTTAAAACAGAGAAAACAGAGTATTTATCGTGTTATACTCAAAGCAACATAAAATACAAACATCAAAATCCTAGCATATACTGCGCCAGACAAAGTGTTTGTGATAAACTGGCAATGGGGAAAAAAAAATTTGCATTGTTTTTGTAATGAAGTATTTCCCTATGTAGCAGAGGTAATGTAATTCTGCTGGTAACATGTAAAGCTGCTATGGGGCTGTTTTGGATTTGCACTTAAAACAGGGTTGATAACACAACAGGGATGTTTTAACTATTCCTAAGCAGTTCCTAAGCTACTCCTATACTTGCAGAGACAAGGCCTTTTCTGTGCCTTACCTTACCTCCCTAGCAAGGAGCTGTGGGTGCACAGGAGTTGGGAGGGACACAGCTGGCCCTAACTGACCCAAGGGATATCCCAGACCGTATGCAGTCATGCTCAGCAGATGAATTTGTGAGAAGAAGAAGCAAGAGGGGAGTGTTCAGAGTTACAGCATTTGTCTTCCCAAGTCACCACTATGTGTGATGGAGCCCTGCTTCCCTGGAGATGGATGACCACCTGCCTGCCCATAGGAAGTGGTGAATGAATTCCTTGGTTGCTTTGCTTGTGTGCACAGCTTTTGCTTTACCTATTAAACTGTCTTTATCTCAACCTATGAGTTTTCTCACTTTTAGTCTTCTCATTCTCTGCTCCATTCCCTGGG
>VZRH01008420.1:123579-170313 GCA_013397555.1 Urocynchramus pylzowi | reverse complement strand
GAAGTGTGGTGCAGAGGGGGTGAGTGGCTGTGTGGTGCTTGCTTGACACAGGATTAAGCCATGACAATAGTCAGGACTGCCACAATACTGAAAAGTACTGGTGTCTGGGCATAATTACACAGTGGATGTTGGTGCAATGTGGAGATGCCTGAAACAGTGTAAGTGCCAGCAGCAGTTGAGCTGCACCAGCATCAAATCCAGAGAAGGGCCATCTTCCCTCTGGAGATAGTGTCTGCAACAGACACATGTTTTCAAAGGTAACCATGCTGCCTTGATGTCCCACAGACTGAATGGCACTAGATTGAATTCTGTGCTATCAAGAACCATAGCTGTGAGTGCAGGAACAGCAGGGACAGAAAATATTGTCAAATTGGCCCTTGAAAACATGAATTTAACCAAGATCTGTTTCTCCTTTGCAGCAAATAACAATGCTTGATCAGCAGAGAGTGTTAGAAAATGCACCATCAGTAATGATAGCTAATTGGACTGCTGTGAGATGAGGTGTCAAACATAGTGGCCAGAGATGCAACAACTGTGGAGGTGATAGCAGTGGTGCATACAAACCAACAGCACTTCATAAACTGATCTCTTAGCCTTCCTAAGAACTAATTTTGGCACTTGCTGTATTCTGTCATCTTTCTGATGGTGTTAAATCATTTTCAGGTAATTCTCAAAATGCTACTATAAGCAGAGCATCTCCTCTAACACAATAACTGCAAAGAGTAAGTGCCTACCATCTACATCTTCCCATACAACACAAGCTGCAGAAGCAAGCACAAAGTGTCATGTCTAGACCTCTCCAGCTGTGAAAGTATGCAGAAGTTTGCTCATAGGTCAGTGGAGAAGAAGGGGCAGGAGGTGCTCCAGGCGCTGGAGCTGAGATTCCTGTGCAGTCCCTGGTGCAGACCATGGTGAAGCAGCTGTGCCCTTGCAGCCCTTGGAGGTCCACAGGGATGCAGAGATCCAACTGCAGCCCATGGAAGACACCCATGCCAGAGCAAGTGGATGCCTGAAAGGAGGCTGTGACCCCGTGGGAGGTCCATGGAGAGAGAAGTCCATGCTGGAGCAGCCTGTCCTTGAGGGACTGTACCCTGTGGAAGAGTGACCCATGCTGCAGCAGTCAGGGAAGGAATATTGCCTGGGGGATTGACTCAAACTGCAGCAGTTTACAGAGAACTGTGGCTTGTGAGATGGACTCATGTTGGAGAAGTTCTGTCTCCTGTTGAAGGGACCCTACAGTAGAGAAGGGGAAGAACTCCTCTCCCTAAGCAGTGGGAGAAACAATGGGTGATGAACTGACCATAATCCCACTAGGGGAGCAGGCAGAGTTGGAAAGAAGGGAAGGCTGTGGATAAGGTGCTTTTTTTTTCAGATCCTATTTTATTTCTCATTATCCTGCTCTGATTTTTTAAATAATAAATTCAACTAATATCTCTAATGTTTGCCTGTGATGGTATTTGGTGACCAATCTCTCTCAGTCCTTAAGTCATGAAGCCTTCATTATATTTCTCTCCCCTATCCAGCTGTGGAGAGGAGTGAGACAGAGGCTTTGGAGCTGGCTGGCATCCAGCAGAATTACAAGACATTACTTACTGGATTATTTTCAAATAATTCCAGGATGAATGTAATGGCACTGCTGTTGATTCCCACAAAGAGATTAATACAAGACAATGCAACATAAGCAGTGCTGGGGATACTGAAGAAAGAAGAAGCAGGGTACATCATGGGAATTACTGCCCATCTGCATGCAAGAAGTAGAAAAAACTCTGATAAATTTTTAGTATTCTCATGTCAGTTGGCCTAAAGAAAACACAAAGTTAAGCGTTCTTTCCATCCCAAATATAACAAAATGGTGTAACCAACCAGTAACCCACCACAGTATTTTCTCCCTGATTACTACATAAGATTTTTTTCTGCTTAGTCTTTTTTTTTGCTATTAAAATGCAGGGCACAAGACACTGCTAAAATTGAGAAAACTTAATGCTAGCAAGGTTGCTATCACCCCAGGTATCTTTGCACATTTCAGTGAATTGTACATCAAGAAGAAAAAAAAAAGAAATGTTGAGTGCTGAAAGACACTTTAGTATCGACTGTGAATGCAGCAAATGAACAACCACTAAATTCCTACACAATGTACAAGGAATAAATCAGCAAACTGAACAAATATATTTTCCTGTATGGTCACATTTAATGCTTAAAAAGGCAGTGACAAAAGAATCTCTTTTACAGTATGTAGCCAGACAGAGTATGTAAATATCCCGTAGAAGAATCTAGTTTTAACCTGTTTTGGATCCACCCAGTTCTATTCCTCAAAGCTGTGTTCCACTAAGTACCGAGCTCAGCAACATGAAATCATTTCCATGTGAAATACAGGGTTCACCTGCAGCACTCACCCATACAGGAGCAGCAAGGCAACCAGCACAGGGAGATTGGTGGGGGAGGCGTATGCTTTCTTGTTGAATCCAGCAAATATAGCCACAACCATCCCAGCACTCAGTGCATAATTCACCTGCCACAGCACAGGGGGAAGACCAATGTGTAAGACCTGAGAAGGGCTGCAAACATATCCAGATCCTAAACATCATTCCAAAAGGAATTTATATTGCGGAACATCAGAATTTGAGTTAGACTAGTGACACTGAATTTTTTGGATCAATGGGTCCCTGGCAATGCTCAATGTTTTTCTAAGACATCTTTTATCAGACTGTTCATCAAAAATACAACATATATTGTTGTTTCTTAGATTATGATTTGTGAATCCATTATTTCATAGTCCGGCTGCCAGGCTTCCCAAAAGAAGTGGCCATGTATCTGCAAGGGAAGTACATTTTCTGGTGATGCAAACAAAAGCTGTGTAGGATGGAGGATCTAGTCACTTGAGCCAGATTCCTGGGAAGAGGCTAAAGTGAGTATGCTTGGCCACTGCTCGCTTTCTCTGTTCAGTATTAGTAGCACTGCTCTACTGCAATGCACAGAATCCCCCCCACAGGAGGGAAGGCAGCATTTCCCTGAACTGCTAACAGCACTTCATGCCTGCACATCATGCTGTCAAGGGCAATGGCCAAGCAGAATTCCTGTCAAGGAAGCTGCTGTGAGCAGCAGGGAACAAGACCTCTGGGACCTGCTTCTTTCCCTCATTTACTAAAATAAATAATGCTTTGCTTTATCTTCTCCTGAGAGAACACCTTCCAAATCCTGAAGAGTTTTGGGCTTTTCAAATATTGATTTTATTTTCTTTTTCATTTTTTTAATTCCATGTTCATGCCTTTCTTATTGCATAATTCCTTGACTGTTTTCTTGGTTGCAAAGGCATGGCCAGAGAACCAGGCCTTGTTGTGCCTCAGCCAGCCAAAGAATTTTCTCTTTTATGACAAAGTGGCAGGAGGGAAGCTGAGCCCTGTCTAAGCAAGTCTGCACCTGTGGTATAAATCTTTTTGGAATAACACAGTGACCATGACGCAGTGACCTAAATGAATATGTCAATTTAGATACCCTAGAGTATTTTGTCAGGCCTATAGGTACTGTGAATCTTCCCCACTTAGGTTTCTTGAATATCTTGAAATATGTTTTGGGTCTTCTGGAGGACAGGAGTGACTAGCACCAGGCAACGAGGAAATGAGGCTTTTCCCTGCTGTACTAAGTTGTACTTCATTATATATTCAATTGTAAGGGCTAGAAATCTTAAGACTATTAAAGATACAGCTTCATTAGTTGACTGAGTTGTGCACCTGAATTAATTTCTACATCTGTAATTAGTTCAGAGGCCAGATCCTTAGCATGGTCTCTGAGAAACACTTAAGAGAAATGAATGCTTTGCAATGCTTAGAATCACCTCCACTTGATTCACTGATTTACCCTCAGCTCATGCACACCCAGATAATCAAAGGCTGTCAGTCAGAGCAGCAGTTACTTACTATGTCCCACATGAAGTTAGTTAGCCAATAGGTAACAGGGCTCACACCACTGACAAACTGGAGATGTTTGGCTTTTGTTACACGTTCTTGGATCAGGTATAAAACAAAACTGGCTGGTATAAAGGACATGGCAAAAATCACACAGATGGCAACAACAGCATCCACTGAGGTGGTCAGTCTACAACAGAGCACAAGAAGGGAGTGAGAGCAAGGGAATGGATGCAATGCAACACTATATTAGCATCTGGGGACTCTCAAGGATGCTTTAAGATGTAGAAGTAGCATGGCTGTTTTTTAAGTAGAAGACTTCTCCAGTTTCAAAATGTGCTAGTGTATTTTTCCAAGTTGTTTTGAGGACTGTAGCTAACAAATATGGCACCATTCCCTCACCTTTTACTTGCTTTATATATGTCAGTTTGACAGCCTGTCCTGTGTGGGACATCTCAAACTAGACTTTTGGGCACAATAGCCAAAGTGCTCTGGAAGCAGGGAAAAGAGAAACTTAAAAAGACAAGTTGGAGATATTGAGATGGAGCACAGATTTTGCCTCTGTGCTATAATGCAAAGTTCAGTGTCACTGAATTATGAACTTACTAGTAGAGTGGAAAATCTTGTCTTTTTAGGGATGTCTTTTTCAAGAAATGATGACTTTCAGATTTGGGAATACACCAACCCTACTACATGCCATTCAGAAAATCTACCTGCATGCTGTTCTGGCACCAAGAGAGTGGGCTGTCAACTACTTGACCTGTAGTCAATTGCGGACAAGTTTTCATTTCATTTTTTATTACATGTTTTATTTCAGAAGTAAAAGTATTGAATTTGGAGCATGAACAAAAATTTTAGAATCTTCGTGCTTGGGAATCAACAGAAACATGCAATAATGTGTATCCAATAGGTCATAGCTCCTATGTGGGATGGGAATGAAATCTCATGTGAATGTAATGAGACATGAATAGATTTTTGTTTAGAATAAAACTTCAGGGAAGGGCTCCCACATTCTGTCAATTGCAGTCTTTCTCCCCAGAGAGTGAGCATCTTGGAAATTACAAGTTGCTAGGAGAGGGAGGGGTAAAAGCCAGAAGCAGAGCACAAGCAGACTTACACAGTGACTTCAGAGAGTTGCTCCTTGGTGAGGTTCAGAGGATGGTTTATAACAGTGATCCCATGTTCCTCGGGGTCTTGGCCAGTCCTCAGATTAGCTCTGAGGATTGCATTATTGGCTACATTGAGGAAACTAACCATAGCATGCCAGCCTTTATTGTTAAACCACACCTAAAAGAGACAGAAATCACAGATTAATTTGTCAGTTACTGTCTTCACTGAGCTACAGGAGAAAATCTGGCTGCCTTTTATCTACTTTGGTGGGCATTGTCAGCAGGGGTGAATCCAGCACCAGGAATACGTAGTTCCTAGGCACAGTCCTGCAGGAGGAGCTCAAATACTATGCTTTTAAAAGCATTGGACAACTACTGTCAGGGGATTATATAGAAGCACATCTTAAGATGTAGTGTACTACTTGAAGTATTTAGGACAGTAAGCAGTACTAAGAACATGATTTAAAAAAATCTCACATTTGAAATGTTATGAATAAGAATTACCTACAGTATGGGACATAGCATTAATACTAAGTTATCTCTAAAGTATAGCGTTTCAACTCTTCTTGCATCTGGGAATACCAGCAGCAATATTCTCATAATTTGAAGTCTATGTCAAGAAAGACTGTGAGTTAGCAGACTAATTCTAGCAAGTACCTTAATATTCTCTTCAGTTTCCATGTATTTAAGGAAATTAGGGATTTCTTTAGCAGCAGCCAGTGAAGTTTGTCCCTAAAACAAAATGAAAAAGCTAAATGCTGCAGTAACCATGCTTTAATAAGGGGACAAAACCCAACCAAACAAAATTACAAATCTTGCTTACTCCTGTCACATTCATCATTCGGCCAAGATCACTTAAAAAACTGACAATTTGATCTCCAGAAACATGAAGGACTGGAAGCCTTCCTCCTATAGAGATTCCTCCATATCTAGTAAAGAGAAAAATACATCAATAATTCATACCACACACCCATTACTGTACATTAAGAGAAAAAACCCCCACACTTAAAAAACCCCCCACTTAATGCAAGTTTAATTTCTATACATCAAATATTTAATGTATAACAATTTCTACTCTTTTTCTAACAAGTTGTATTAGGTCTTTTTAGGGCTTACAAATAATAGAAGCTCTATCAGTTTCTGAGAGGTTTATGCCAGGATCCTGAGAAAATTATTTAGAGAGAAAATTTGGAGAAAACAGTGATTTCTACAGAACGAAATCTTTAAATCAAGGTAATTGCCATATAATGTTTAGACAGCATGGAGGACTAAGGACAGCATAGACCTCAGCTGAAATTTCAGATGCTCTGAGAGGAGCATGTATTCACCAATGTCAGTACAGCCAGTGCATAATGATAAATACTACTGCACAAGATGAACTGAAGCCTAATTCCATAGAAAGCAATGCTTGCACATGAAGCAGATATTCTGTGAAGAAAGGCAGTCATCCAGCTGCTAGCTTTGAAGTGAAATCCTACCGCTGGTGAAAAATGAAAAAAGTGTGTGCTTCAGGCTGACCAGCTCTTTTTGAAGCTTAGTAACTGCAGAGTAGACATCACATATGGGGGTTAGCTGGTGTCTCTACCTAAAGAAGAGAACTAGTTGTATCTGGTTTATAACTTCTGCTCAGGTACAGAGCAGGCATGAGGAATTGTGGTTGTTACTTCTGTATTTGATAGGCTGATGTCTAGGTTTCATCCCACTCAGGTCCTTTTTTTGAAGGGTTTATATTTTTGCTGTGGCACTAAAAGAGCTGTGTCACAGCAGTAGTACAATGTACTGTACTATTGTGTCGAACCTTTTCACCACACAGTTCCCTTGGTTTGACTCCTGGAGGTGATAAAGTTCTGACAGCTCCATTGTGATCCTCTTGCCTCCATCTCCTGCAGGGAGTTCAAACAAATACAAACCCTTGTCTTTATAAGACCCTTCCTGATCCCCAGCCTATTTCCCACTGAAGCCATCTCTTTGTTTTCTACAATTTCTGCCACAATTCCCCTTGTCCATTTGCAGAAACATTGTGAGGCTCCCTGGTTAAACAGAAATACATTGTTACTTTATTTACTACCTTAATCTGTGAATTGCTTTCTTACCTTTGCTCATTGACCCAGTATTTACTCTTCAAGCTGAAACAGACAAAGAGAATCCCCTCTCAATGCACAGAACCAAAGTCAATGACACGTCAGGCTTAAATAAAAATTGAAGCTGAATTCCTATACTTTGCAGACTTCCAGTCTGCTGGTTATTACTTTGAGTTGTGGGGTTGGCAGGACTTTTGGTATTCCTTGCAGTATATTTTTGGCTATTTGTTTTCTGACATGATTCATCTCCAATTCATACAGAGATAAGCAAGATTCCTAAAGTGACACATACTGGGCTATTCTAATCCGTAATTAATTGATTTTAAAAGATGTATCTAAAGCAATTATGACACATGCTAAGGGGAACCAGTCAAAGGCAGTCAGCACATAGCTAACATAAAGGGAATTTCAAGCACTCTGTTGGGAACTGAAAGAGTAGCAAGGCCTGAATCAGAGATAATAGGCCATGGGCACTGCACACCTAATTACCACACAGGCCAGCTGAGGAGCTATCAGCAGGATGGATGTATCTGTGTAACGCTGTCCTTTGGCTGCTCTTTAGCACTTCTGGGAAGCAGTGATAATTAACTCAGGCAGATAGTCCCATTAGTGTGGCTACAGTTCTTCAGGGAGACCAAGTAATATCTCTGCAAGGCAGTTCACCAATGCTTTGCAGAGGCACCATCTTTGTCACCATTAACCCGGCATTCCATCAGCACTGACACTTAGCTCTGCCTATAAAGGAGTACCTGATTATACAAATAGTTATAATTGAAAATATTTAATTCCCCTAAAATCAGCCTCTTCTAGTCTTCTATCAGAAATAGGGACATGCTGCTCAAATCTACAGAGTACTGTGGCAAATCAGGTGTTATGTCATTATTAAATAAGAATTTCATCACCAGGTACAAAATACCACATGTGAAAAAGAAATAGAGAATCATCCCTACCTTCCTTTTATCAAAGTGGGATATGTTTTCACCAGAAAATCTGAAATATTTCTGTGGGTCATATCTTGAAGAATTTCTGTACTGCGTTGCACTCTCTGGCAAGAAACAAAAACCTAATCAATCACAATAAACTTCAGAGTGTCTTAAGCTATTAAGTATTTGTCAGGAAAAGAGAAAAAGTAGTTTTGGTTCAGAGAAAATGTTCAGGTTCATAGTATCACTGATAGAGAGTGAGTCAATAACTCGAGGGTCATTTCTAGCCTAAACATCCTTACTTTACTAAGACTATAGAAGAAATCAATAAGTTTGTGATGCATGACACAAAACAGTTGCATGTCACTCTGAAAAAGGTCTTTGCAATGAAGGTCAGGGCTGCTCAAGGCTTTTTCTTCAATCTGAAAGTAGGAAACTTCAAATCAACTGAGGCTCCAGTTAAAAAAAAACCAAACAAACCAACAAATTAAAAAAGGTTGTTTCCTATGATTTACCAACTCTAGATAAAAATTCATACAAAAAATTCACCTTCACTAGCACATTAGATAGTTTTAAGGAATTTTTTTTTAAGTATGAAAATGATGCCACATGACAACTTTGTTGAGTCTTTTACAAATACAGGATTGCTGTGAAATGCAAGACCTCACACTCCTGAGTTTATCCTAAGTACAATATATTTTAAGAGGTTCCTTGGTAGCTTCAGATGGCAAAGCTTGCAACCTGAAATCATCTGATAATGACCTAAAAAGTAAGTCTAAGGAACTTTCCAGAAATTCCTGCATTTGTCCAGAGACAGTATGACACAGAAAACACATTAGAGACATTCAGCTGATTCTAGAGGGGAAGACTGGTAACATCCCCACAGTGCCTTCATTGTTATCTACGCTTAAACATAATTCTATTGACAATTATTTACACACCATGGCTTTCCTGGAGACTCAAGAGAACTGTTTCCTTCTGACAAGTTATACAAAACTATCATATCCTGCAAAATTATCAGGATAATATTATAATAAACACATTTTGTTTAGAAGACTAGAATCCCCATAAACAAATAAAAAAAAATTTGCCTCTTGGAATTGAAGTTTTAGACTAAAGGTCTCTGAAATACATTAGCACGCAATCAGCAAAATTCAACTTTGTCTGTTGGACAGAGATTACTAAGAAATCAGAAATAACTTGGGATGCTGTAAGATATACAACCTCTATCGGTTTTTTTTCTTCATAAATGGGAATTCTACAGATATTTAAAACAACTTTGTTTTGTGAGCAGTGATAGAAAAATCAAAGCAAGCTGAATGAGTGTTTTCAAGAGGTTGTGTCATGGAAAGTGGTACAGTCACCATCCCTGGAGTGCTCAAAAATGTTGAGATGCAGCACATGGGGATGGAGTTCAGTGGTGAAGATGGCAGTGCTGGGTTAACAGCTGCACTTGATCTTAGAGGTGTTTTTTAACATAACCATTCTCTGATTCTATGAAAATTAGAAATGTTTTAGTCATTTTGCTAGTGTGTTCAGCCTGGCAAACGGGAACATTAAAGATGAACAGTGTGCAAGGTGAGGCATTAAATTAGCGAGCTACTACTCTGAGAGTGGCTGCAATTCTGTTTCACTTCTTAGAAAAACATTTATTAAATGCAAACACTGACAGGCTGTAATTTTCCTTTGCTCTTTAAAAGAGCAAGCACATTTTATAAAGGGCACTACTAAGATCATTCATTGATAGGAGAGGAGGAAATGCAGCTCTGTTTTCCTCCATACCGCATCAGTGGTTATTAAATTACTCATCTTCATGCACATGGATACAAATATTCATTTTGCTAGCTTAAAACATTTCTGATAGAAATGGAACTGAAAGACATATAAAAATAATAATTCAGGGTTCAATGAATATTAATTTTCCCATTTTAATGAGAGAGCCGCACTCCACTTTTTTAAAATTGTGACATTTTTTTCTTTCTTTTCTTTCCTCTTTCTCCCTCTTGCCCTTCCCTCCTTTAAAGAAAGGCAAGCTTCTACCTAGAATTGTTCTTTGGGGAAAAAGAAAATAAACTTTTTTTTTAATTATGGGATAAATTATTCAAATTTTTGTGATTTTCCTCTACATGAAAAGTTTGCAATTCAGATGAAAACAGTAATCAACATTAATTTAAATGGGCAAGCTTTTCCTATACCTCTGAAACTGAATTCCGATTCCAGCAAGTCTTGCTCTCCTGAGAAAGAATGTACTCAACTCCTTCCATGTATATTAGCATGGGAAGGTACTTAGACACTGATCCCTTTTCCAGCACTTGCCATGAAACTTTTCTATAAAGATTTATGGCACAAAGATACAACCTGTGGTGGTGGGAGGCCTCCTGCACCTGCAGGGCATTCTGGCAGCATAGTGAGTTTCTTTTGAGTGCTGCACTTGCAGGAAGGTGATGGATTTTCGGGGCTCCACTCTTGGCTCAGCAGGATGCTGCTTAGGTTAGGATGGACAGCAGGTGTGTTCCAGGCTGTTGGCATATTATTGCATGGGTAGTTCCTGTGGAGAGGTACAGAGCTTCAAGATGTGCAGAGATAACAGTCCATGAGAACTCACAAATCCACAAAATCACAATGCCCTAAGCAGATATTCCCCCCTCAGCCCTCATCCTGTGAGTTTTGAATAAGAACAAAATTTTAGAGTATTTGGTACACATGAATAAATATAATCTCCCCCCACATCTCTGCCACATTTAGTGCCTTCAGCTTGTAGATAGGACACTGAAGGAACAAGGGGATTGTGTTTGATCCCTTAGTACTGGAAATCTGCAGTGGACATATCTTTGTGAAGAAACTATCATTTTCCTTTCTCATGCAGTATCTTTTCTTTTTTTTAAAGTTTCCTCTTTGTTTCTGCTATACCAAGTAAAGGAGAAGAACGGGAGAAGAAAGGACAACCAGGAGGATCAAATTGCTGGATATCATGGCTGGGAAAGAGTCAGGAAAAAGGGAAGAACAAATGTCAAAGCATAGCAAGCCAGTGACATATGGCTCCAAAGCAGGACTCACAGAGTAAGCAGGTAGGACAACAAAAGCTGGAGCTCTACTAATGTTGCCCTCACTTCAGAATGAGAACAGTTTCAAATCATAGACACTGTCCTATTGGCACTTCACAATCTGAGTACCTGCTGAAGTTCCAAACACACCAATGGGAACTGGAGGAACCTGAAGGGACTCAGACATGGAAAATGCCAGGGAAGCTGTAAAGATCTGGGCCTGAGGTTACTGACGTACTGACATAAACTTCAAGATTGCTTAACTCTCAATACCAAGCTGCATGAGCTGGTTTCTAGTCAGTTACATTGAGCACTGTGAATCATTCTTAATCCAGTGGCAGTGTTACCTTGCTGCCTGTTTGTTACTTTTGACCCAATATTAGATACAGCCAACAACACATCTGAAGCATTGGCTCTCGTCAAGAGTCAAGCAAATTCATTCTTCTTTCACTACTCAAGTTCCACCAGAAGTATCCTGCTAGGATCTCATTCAAGAGAAATTAGCTAGCAACTTACAAAAGTGGCTGATTCTTCATACAGCGAATTCCAAATCCTGGTTTATTCAAGAAAGCATGAGTAAGGGAGACCATCTGCTCATTGCCAGGACGCTCATTGCTAAGGGAATAAGATAGGACTTACTTTATAAAATATTTTTTTAAACTATTGTACTGTAATACACATAGCAACTAGAGGAGGACAACCATATGGCAATACCAACTGCCCCCTTCACATACTGATAATTCAATTGTTTTATTTATTTATGTAAAAATCCAGAATGTTCTGAGATGGTTGACAGGCTATGGTTCTTTTCTCCTAATACTAAAGCTGATTTCTGACAAAGTCCAATAGCAACATTCTTCAAAAAAGGCTTGAATCCTCATTGCTATTCTCTCAGTGCTGTCACAGTCAGCAAGCAGAAGACGAAAAACATATTCTGCATTTTCATTTGCAGAGGCCTGGATCTCCTGTTAGATAGGACATGTAACTTTATAAGTGTTGAGGTCCTGAAATCAGGTAGGAAGAGGAGAATACTGAAGTTGGAAAGATATTTGAAAGACTATTTGTTAGATGTACTAGCAGTTGTATTCTCCAGGTGCACCAATTTCAAGCTATGTTAAATCTGTTGATTCCAGTGAAGTGAATCTTTTCTTACATCACACAGAATGAGAAAAAAACAGTGAGACAGGGCCCCACGATGTTAAACTCTAGGGAGAAAAATGTGTATGTGTGACAAATGTACTTTAAGTGATTCCACTTACCTGAAGAAAGTAAACTGCTGTCCATAGATCCAAGGGTGTAATGTTAAGGCGGGATATTCTCCAAATGGAGGAATAATGACTGTAAGTACTAGAGACAGCAACACAAAACTAGCAGGGAGAACAACCTGCAGGGAACATGAAAACTTCACATTAGGTTATTTTATAAACACTGTAGAGTGACACTGTACACACCCCATTATATACGTAAACAAAGGAAGGATAGCAGGAGCACTCAGATCCAGTCTGGTTTAACTCCTGAATATCAACAATTTAATCTCCAATACTTTTGCTTAAAATTCTGGTTGTCATAGAACTGCATTACATTAAAAATAAAACACATTGCCTAGCAGTGATAGAATAATGAACTTGGTGCAGTTGGTAGACTCCAGGAAGAAAGAAATAAAAGAAGAGGCAAAAGAGTTGCAGTCATAATTGCACAGTTACCCATTTGCAGCACCTCTACCGCTTTCCACAGGGCCATCATTGCTGGAAAGACAGTGTTGAGAGTGTTGTGAGAAAGAACGTAGCACAGCCCAAGTCAGCCAATACCTGTGCTAGGAAGTCCTTGTGGCTGCGGGAGGCGTGGTGGAAGCGTTTGATGAGCAGTGCTTTGATCTGCTGATGTACAAGCTGAAGGCCTTTATACTGCCAGGACCCTTTGCCTTCATGTTGATCTCCCTGTCTGCCTACTGGCATTCGAGAAGTGTCACTAGTTTTCAGGGCGGTTTGTTCAGCTGGTTTGTTCTCAGTAGGAGTTTTGCCAAGAGCATCACCATTGTCTTGAGTATCTCCTAGGTTAAGATGAGAAGCATCAAAGAAGACACTTTATCTTCCATACATGAAGTAGCACAGACATTTTAATGAGGTCCAGATTTTACCAACCGTACATATCCTATCTCCATAATTACACTGTTGCACCGTGGTTGTATTTAGCGACATCATATAGGTTAACTTTCCTCTTACTCAGCAGGATGAACAGTTTAATCATCTGTGTAGTTTATGGACTAGTAGTCAGCAAAGTACTTTTTATACAACTTCTAAAACCATTGACATCTGGGTGCTTGACACTCCACTTATATTTGCATAGTTAAGAACCTTATCTAATCTAAACAGAAGTCTTTCTGCTGACTTAATATTTATTTTTCAGGTATCATGTCAGGCTCTAAAACTAGATATTTGCTGGCCAAATTTATTTTGTCAAGAACACATAAAAGACTGAAATTTCTGAAACTCCTATTTACAGACATTCAGAATAAAAACCAATCCCAAGAACATTTGGATTTGTGGATCTATACCTGTTTTTTCCATTTCAGAGTCAGCTTCTGCTGTGACCTTTAGGAAAACCTGCCACAGAGAAATAAATTTTCTGGTTAGGAAAAGAATAGCTGCAGTAACCTGACCTTCAGAATAAAATACATTATCCTTCAATATAAAAGAAGAAAATTTGGATACCTTTTGAGTACTTCATAATATTATCAATAATCAGAGGTCTCTTATGAAATACCTCATAAAATAAACGAATGAACAAAGATACCAAAAAGGATGCATTTCAGGCTAATGGGTCAGGCTTCACAAGGCTACAATGAATTAAGGGTTCCTTTCTCTTGGCCCTTCTCAAAGATTTTCTGAGTGTGCCACAGCTTATGGGACTAGATTTTGAAGGACATTTTAGGAATTAGGAATTAAATGTTTAAGAACAGGAATAGTCTCTGTAAACATTTTGGGTGCTTATGGTGAGGTCAGCAGGTATTTTAGTCTGTCTGTTACCTCTTCAAGTGGTGTGTCTGAAACTCCAAAACTGCTGAGTCCCAGGTCATCCAATGTTTCTTCCAGTTCTCTGAAGAGACTGGCATAAGATCGTTGTTTAAAGTTTTTATTGGGTAAAAGATAAATGAGTTCCTGACCAATGCTTTCAATTAATTTTGCTTCTGGGATATGATGGTGGATTACTTCTGCTAGCTCATTTAGATCTCCTGTGAAAAGTGAAAAGAGTGTTCATAGAATGAATATTTACCATATTCAGCATGATTTCAAAAGCTGTTGTTTGCACTAAAAGGGTATTGCTCTATTACATAACTCACAGATACCTCAGTTAATTCTGCACTAGACTGGGCTATGTTGCTAATTGTGCTTTGGAACTGTGTAGAAGGAAACTATTTCAGGTTTGTTAATAAAGCACAACCAAATCTTCAGGAATAGCTACTTAAATTCTTATCTTATGCAGAAAAACCAAAATTACTTTTTCTTCTGAGAAAGTCTATTTCCTTGCTGTAGATATGTTCCAGTTTTCATTAAAAAATTACACAAAAACTCAACACCATACTTGTAAAGCACACAAACTTCCAGTTCATAATCTGTACCTGAGACCACATATACACAAAAAAGGGTCAATGGTAAGCAAAACCACAAAGAACCCTTATTAAATTCACGTTACAACAGAAAACAAATGTTAGACACAAGGACCAAAGAAGTGGGCCTTGGCAGCATTGATCTTGAAGACAATCTTGCAGCATAACAGGAGACATAGCTATGTGCTGGAATGCTGAACCATCCTGCTTCTTACCATCCAGTTCCAGCTCTGGAGCTCCTTCTTCACCCCTGTGCACACAGCTGGAGCAGGAGCAGGAGCACTGAGATCCACAGCTACAAAATGACTAGCACGGACAAACAAGAGATAAAATTATTGAAGTGCTTCAGACACACTCAAAACAGGATGTAAAGGCTGTCCATATTTGAACAGCTTGAGTCAATGAAAAATATGTCATATCCAGAGCATCTTGAATGTACTATACTGAAAATCATCTGAAGACTGGATTAAGCAATGCGAAAACATAAACCCATCTGCACAAATCAATTCTAAACTGCATACAAAATACCTGGGGGAATGCAATTAGCAGGGGCCATGAGTGTTCAGATTGTATTGGTACTAGGACTGGAAGCACTATGTCAACAGAAAGCACCCAGAACCCTACTTTTCAAGCTGTAAGAGGCTGGTTTAGCTATGGATAAATGTAGACTTTTCTGGTGTCTGAGCTGCTTACCAGACTACCTGATTTTTAAAATCAGTGTACTGCAAAAGCAAGAAATCAGAACGACCTGTATATGGACAAAAGCAACTCGAGAGCTGGAGATGTTCAGCCTGGAGAAGGGAAGGCTCCAGAGAGATCTCAGAGACCCTCCAGCACCTAGAGAGGGCTACAAATGAACTGGATAGGGACGTCTTACAAGCATGTAGCAATAGGACTAGGGGGAATGGCTTTAAACTGAAAAGGGGTAGATTTATATTAGCTATTAGGAGGAAATTCCTTACTGTGAGGGCACCAGAACAGGTTGCCCAGAGATGTTGTGGATGTCCCACCCTGGAAATGTTCAAGGCTGGATGGAGTTTAAGCAATTTGATCTAGTGGAAAGCGTCCCTGCCCACAGCATGGGGGTTGGAACTAGATGATCCTTCAGGTCCCTTCCAACCCAAACAATGCTAATATGATATTCGTAATTATATAATCATATGCTTAACTGCAGTTTTGTACATAGTGTCAAGCAGCACTTAAGGGCTTTTTACCTTGGTGCAGTGCAAGTGTTACTCAGATTACACATACTACATTCATACTTACTGTAGCCCTTCCCATTTTTGTGGTTCTCATTTTGCGAACAAGGGTGAGATAAAAGCCAGAGCCAAAACAGTTCTTTAGGAATACAGGAGAGCCTGAGCAGAAGAGTTTCCCTTGGGATATGATGGCTACTCTGTCTCCAAGGATGTCTGCCTCATCCATATGATGGGTTGACAGGATAATAGTTCTGCCTAGAAGGAACAAGGAGGAATGTTCAAGGCATGAACTCTCTCTGGAACTCAAAACTGTGTTTAGCTTTTTGGCAATTATTTCTCTGCACCAAAGCCATTCCCAGGTTTGCCACAACTATTCTGCTCAAAGAATCTTGTTTGCTTGTATTCATATCCCACTACTCATGACAGTTTACACAGCAGGCACATACTGCATCTGTGACAAGTTTAAAAAATCCCACTAAAAAAAAAATCAAACAGTTTCTACTCTCAAATCTCTTACCTGGGCGATATTTCAGCAGAAGATCCCAGATAGATCGTCTGGAATATGGATCAACTCCAGAAGTGGGCTCATCCAAGACTACCACTTTTGCTTCACCCACAAAAGCAATAGCAACAGACAGTTTCCTTTGCATTCCACCTACCGGAGGACAAACACAGCCAGGAGCATAAGATGAGTTATATAAGTCATAAGGATGTAATTAAAATTGCTTTTTGGGGTGGTGACAAACTGCTACAAATAAAATGAAACCTGTCCTAAGACACATATCTGCAAAGATAAATTAATAGTAATTTTTCTTCTGAAATTCAGACCAGGTTATTTATATATATATAAATAATAAATATTTTCCATCTACACATTGCATTTTCTGCTTCTTGCCAGAAGCAAAAGCAGGGAGATATGAGGTTTTCATGTTCTTTCATGAAACGAACCAACTTTTTTTTTATAGTTGCAATCAGGACAAAGTAGTATAAGAACAGATGGCTGTTTATTCAAATCAGCCTTTGAATCTGAAAGTGAGAGTTATTCAAATGCACTATGTGCATTTGTACCTTCAGAATGGAAGAAACTACTCCTACCAAATAACACAGTACTATGGAGCACTGATCCATACAGTGGGGCAGAATGATAGTATAGTATTTAATTTGCCTTGAAATAATCTGAGCTTTTATTTTGTTTTGTTTGCTATATTAACTGATTTTTTATATATATATATATTTGTTTAAAATTAATAGCTTCAAGTATATTTGAATTTGTTGTATATTTATAAGACATAGAAGCTTTAGGGACAGGTTGTGCCAGCTTTACTATTTGCACAGTCCCATTTACTCCTTGAAAAGAAAGCATCCCCCCCAGTGCGCACTGATGTGTCAGAATATGGCCTCAAATATGTAACCTGACCAATAATTGCCCAAAGGCCAGGTAGGATGGGGCTGTGAGCAACCTAGTCTAGCAGAAGTTGTTCCTGTCCATGACAGGGGGTTGGAACTAGACAATCTTCAACATCCCTTCCAACCCAAACCATTCCATGATTCTATGAGAGACAAAGAAATGGTAGCAGCACAAAACATCTTAGAAAATTCCTGTGGGCACCTGACAAATTCTGAGCTTCTTCGTTTCTTTTATGGGTGAGGCCCATGTCTTCCAGCATTGTTCCCAGCTCTTGCTGAGCTTCTTCCCTGGATCTTCCTTTCAGTTGAGAATAAAACAAGATGTGCTCTGCTACAGTAAGGCTGTGACATCAGACAGAAAGGCAAGAAGGCATGTTAAATGAATAAATTGTTTTTATTCCTAGCAGCAATAAATTCAATCTAGCTTTATCTTGCTAAAGGAAGAGAGGTTGCATTACCCTAAAAGATCTTTGGGATCAACACACTTCACTTGGAGGTCATAGTCTCTTTCTTTGCCTTTTCAAAGAAGAACCTGTTACTAAAAGAACAGGTATAGCAGGCATCAAACCATCCATTTATGGGAATAAAATGGAAGAGAGTCTGCTGTTGAGATGAACACAAACTAATGGAAGTTAAGCTGAAAATCACCAGAGAAGGCAGTAAGTGGTTGAGTGGCAGTAAGAAATGGGCATAAAAATATCCTGCTACTGTGCACTGTCAATTCAGATTTTTTGCTTTAGTGGTCCTAAATTATAGTGCATGAACATCCAGGATAACTTCTGCTAACCTACACTACTACACAAAACACCAGGAGCATTGTTATTTTTCTAAGAAACTTTGTTCCCAGTGAAATGCTGCAGGAGATTTCTCCTGCATTGGCTTTGGGATTCTCACATATGCAGACTGGGATGCTTCTCCTTGAAGGCAGTATGGAGTGACACTTACTGATTGAACAGGATGTTGTGCTGAGGGCACATCCCTAATCTGTGCCGAATGGAGTCCATGTGAGTCTGGATGTCCAGGCCACCAACCAGCACAGTTCCAGATGTGGGTGGGAAGAGGCCTGTCAGTATCGACCTGGGAAAACAAAATGAGAAAATTCCCCCTCTCCTATCTCTGTGTGCAAGATAAGGAAACTACATTACATGATTCCACTAGATGGAGCATGATGACTTCTTACTATAGGCCTTGATGAAACAATCCCAGTGAAAAGCATGTATGTAAGTACTCTTGATCTGCTACAGAGAATTTGATGGATCTGCTAATGTCATTTTTGATACAACTCTCTATATGGTTCTAGCTTCCATTAAGAAACTGTTTTAGTTCAGCATGTTGTATCACCCCTACATATAAATGCATCTAAAATGAAACTCAGTAGGATGAAAAAAGAATAATGGTTTGAGGTCTCTGGCCATGCTGACTCATGCCCTATATCTTTATTTTCTGCAAACTAGAAGACCAAATGTTATGTTGTAAAAGGGTAGCATCTCTTAATAGAGTTGGGTGATTAGTGGATTTTTCAGTTTAAAGAAGTTCAAAGCAATAAAAAATTTCGGTTTTATCAGAAGAATAAACCCCCTCAAATTTATAAAACATTTCAGCAGATTAGGATGCTTTTCTTTTAGGCTGAATGTATTCCTTGTGAAACAATTAAAAAAATTATAAGGAAATTTAAAGTGCCTTTGAAATTAAAGTGTTTTAATTGAAAAACCCTAAAGTATTCTGCTGAGAAAAGTAATGACGAAACACATTCAAGTCTTTTAACATTTGGTGAACTTGTCACAGATTTACAGCAGGTTTTGT
Source organism: Urocynchramus pylzowi (assembly GCA_013397555.1). NCBI lineage: Eukaryota > Metazoa > Chordata > Aves > Passeriformes > Fringillidae > Urocynchramus > Urocynchramus pylzowi. The sequence continues at coordinate 151,238 of VZRH01008420.1, read as the reverse complement.
TCATCAATGAATCCTATTTTGCCAAATAAGGTTCTGTATAAAGAAAATTAAACATCCTTGAAGTCCAGCTTCCTGGGATGCTAGGTTTCTAGGACAAGAGGAGCATTTTTATCTGGACATGGATCTTGCATGCGTGTAGCCATTTTATTTAAAGAGGGCCTGTATGTTATACTTTGAACACAGACCAATAGATGCGACTGACCTAGAGCCAGTGAAACCAAAAACATGTGGAATGTAGTGCCTTGCAAATTTTTTCTTTCAGCCAGAATATCCTTCTCTTTCTTCACCTATGGTAGTTTAGCCATGGGAAATGAATTCTGGGGGAGATAATTGCTTCCTTTTCTCTGGACTTTCACTTATTTGTGTCATGCATTACTTCCCTCCCAGGGCTTTAGCTAATCCAGAATACCTTCTTTATGCCTAGGGGCAGCATTTCCCTGCCTGGAAAAGGCCTAATGCTGCGTGTCAAGCCAGCTGCAGGGGTGGTAGAGAGACAAGGGAAGAGTGAAAAAAAAAGACAGCTCCAGCAATAGAGCACTGCCCTGGATTTGCTTCTTCTAAAAGAAGAGACTTACATGGTTGTTGTCTTTCCTGCTCCATTGTGACCAAGGAAGGCTGTGATCTGACCCTCATAAAAAGTAATATTTATCCCATCTAATGCTGGTTTGGGCCTGTTCGCAAAAATCTTCACCAGGTTCTGAATGCACACTCCTGGAATCAATCCTGCTGGCTCGGGCTCAAAGAAGGTATTTACTTGAAAGGCAAGAAATCAAAAATGAAAAGAGAATAAAAGCACCTGTTTTAATCCTAGTTCTGAGGATGACAACACATCAGTAAGTGCAGAAGCAATAGCACATATCCAGCACAATACAGCATTGTGCTCCAGGGCCAGATTCTCCAAGTCACATCAGTACAAAACTAAGACCAGATTTCTAATTGCAGTGCAATTTATTTAGATTCACCCTCATATCTATGAAAGGAGAAGCAGAGCCCAGAATTGTGGTGGTCTGTGGAGAGGTAACTCATTAGACCAGGGGAAACTGAACATGCTTTCTATTCTCATTGTGTAGCAGGAAGAATATTTGGAATTGTTTGCTGGAAATACTTAGATAGGCTGAGAGATTACATTAAACAAGCTGCAGGTTGCCTTTCTAGCTGGGCTGAAATCTGCCATTCAAATAATCTGCCCAGCTGTGCATTCTTTGACCATGATGCTTAAAAAACCTCCCCCAAACACAAACAAAACACAGCAACAAAAAAATTTGCCTTTAATTCTGGTAGATGAAATTTACCCCATTGCTGAGACCAGGTCAAGATTTAGATAGTACTTTACATGGGCACTACATGAGATGGCTTTCTCTCAGGATTAAAAATGCATTATTGCAAATAGCACCATCAAGACATTTTATTGCACCAGCTTCTAGACAAAACAAACTTCCTTTGAAGTAAATTAAGCCCTTGGGCAATGTGAATTATGGGAGCTGAGAAACTGAAACTAAAGACCCTGTCCATTTTTGTTTACACAGAATGCTTTAGGCTTTGTAGGAAGGCTTATTTTGCAATTGCAGCTTACTTAAATTGTTCAGTGCCCAGCAGGCCCGTGTGGAGAGCAGCCAGTGTGAGCTGGGCGAAACCAGCCCCACATCCATCAGTGGCTTGTGTCACAGTCATTATTGTCACTGGCAGGACTCATGAAAAAGTTCCAAATTTGTTGTACATGAGAGAGCTGTGTATATTACAGAACAGCTGCAATAATCAATATTGAATGGGTAGCACTATTTTAGATAAAATTATGTTTATGAGTAACTTTTAACTTGTGAAAAGAATCTAGGTTTCCATTTATCTTGCTGGGACAAATACAAACATCTCTGTATTCATAAAAGTTCACATGGAGTCTGGCTAGATAGTTACCCATATACTGGCAATTGAGGCACCTTCCTTGGTTTTATATGTGTCATAATCTTGTCTGCAAGACTCACTGACAAGTTGTGAGGCAAATTCTCTGATGATCTCCCCCAGTATCTGCTTTGCATCACCTGAAGGATACTGGTGGAAGGCTGAGCTCCCTTTTTTTGTGATTCATATTTCACCATTTTGATTCTATATCCTTCCTCATTGTCATTGAACTGTATTAGGTCTACTCTTGGCTTCTCCTCATGCCTCCCAGTTCCTGGGTGGCTGAAAGGGAAGACAGGCTTTTTTGGTGCAGTGACAGGCAGAAAGCCATTCCTTTGTGGCCATGGAGCAGCTGAAACCTGGGAACTAAGGAGTAAAGCACCAAAAAGATAAGGCAGTACTAGGAGAAGATTGGCTGAAATAACCTTTAACCTCTGCTTGTCTTTTTCCTTTGAAGTCCTGTCCTGTTTCCATTCACCCTGAATGCATGTTTTCAGTGCCTACGTGAGGAGCTCTGATGACCCCACTTTTATCTCTTGCTTTTCAACAGAGTCAGAAAGGACTCAGAGCTGCCTGTAGCAGTTACTTGTGCTACAGAATCCACATGCATTCCTCTGAGCATCTCATACAGAAAACTCCTCTGGCTCACCACAAAAGAAGACATTGGGGCTTGAAAACAAGACAGGTCATTCAGGAATTCTTAGGTGATGGCTAATGTCAGCATCAGAAAAGGCTGCAGACAGACACCCAGAGCACTTCAGATAAATCCCTTTGAAACCAGCCTTTTCCTACCAATGCAAAACNAAAAAAAAAAAAAAGAGGAGTGGGAGTAAGAGGGAAGAACATTCCCCTCAGCATATTTTTATTGAAGTCATGGCTCTGTTTAATTTTAAAGAGTCAATGTACGTGTCTCTGAGGTTTCCCTCAGCATGAAAACTAACTTGCCAAAGAAACAGCCTGCATTTGTATGATAAAAAAACAAGTTAAGGAGCTTTTCTGGAAGCCAGCTGGCTTAAGTGTAGTGGCTAAAATATTCTAAGGGATGATAAATGTAGAGGAATAAATAAGAGTCGATGTCTCTCTCCTGGTTAGCTCTGGCAGTCACATGGTATCACCTACTGGGCCCCTACTAGCTCTTGTAGCTTGGCTCCAATCACTGCTATGTCTAGTTTGGTATGAAGTACAATGAGTATAGTATCTCAGAAGTACTCAGGTTGCTCTCTCTCCTTACTATTAATTTCATCTTTGTCCTGGACATCTGTCTTAGGCTTCCCCTGCTCGCCGGGTTCTTTTTCTCGTTTGTGTTTACATTGTTTGTTTTTACCATCCTTCTTCCCCTGGCTGTCACCGTTTTCTTCTGTTTTTTCAGGTTCTTCAGATTTATTTGTGTTGCTTTCATTTTTTTCCCTCTCCATGGTCTTCTGATCCACACAGCCTTCTGACTCTGGACTTTTTTCTATATAAACCAAAAGTAATCAAGATTTAATTAACAAAAATTTAATATCCTCTTGTCTCTAGAGGTATTTTGAGGAAAAGGAAATAGTCCTAAGCCTTGAGCTTTTCAAGGGCTTTATAGAAGAGAGGATGAAATAACAATCAGCACAATCATTCTACTTGAGATAATAATAGAATGATTTAGATCAGAAATTTCTTCCAAAGACTTCTGGTTCAATCCTCAAAAAATATGGCCAATTCAGATCATGGCAACTATCTCCAAAGATAGAGATTTCACAAACTTCCTGAAAAACCTGTTACAGTGTTCTAACTACCTTCATAATAAATACTTTTTCCTTATATTGAATCTGAATTCCTGTTTTCCAGCTTATTATCCATTGCCTCTCATCCTTCCACTAGACACATCTGAGAAGTCTAACCCTTTTGAGCTTTCTCTCTTCAGGCTGAGCAGACACAGCTCTCTCAGCATCTTGTAAATGACATGCTCCAGCTCCTAATCAACCTGCTGGCTCTTTACTGAGCTTATTCAAGTTAGTTCAAGGGTGGCATAGATTATCATCTTGCTTAGAAAGAGAAAGTAAACAGACTTTAATAAATTAGTGTCAAACTATATAGAAAAGAGTCAGGTTTAGAAAAGTAGGGAACCTCAGTGTAAGATTAACATTTCATGGATGCTGTGCTGAGCAGTAAGAACTCCTTGAATGTCTCAAAAGGTGTTGGTTACAGAGTGAGGATTTGATGCTGCTTGTTAAGCCAGGCCTTAAAGGCTCTCAGATGGAACAGTGACTCACCTCTAATGACTCTAATGACAGCATGCCGCTCCAAGTTCAAAGGCACTTGCCAAGACTCCCAGTGATGGCAGTCTCTCACCTTTGCAGCAGGCCAGATAATGGAAATATTATGCAGTCACCTTTAAGCAGATCAGTGAAGTTATTTCTAAAAAACAAAGTTTTAAAAGAACTCACCATCAGCAGTTGCTGTTTTCTCAGCTTCTAGGCTTCTGGAGCCAAGCCAATAGGATTCCAGCACAGGGAAATACCAAGGCTGTGGTAACCCATAGTCCCCTAAAACAAAAAAAAGTAGGTAAACTGCACTTCATAACCCCATTCCACAGCAGGCATAAGTTCATCTAAGCAAAGTCTAATTCTAAACACTTACAATCCTAGTGTTGCATATCAGAAAGTCAAACCACATACCAAGTAGTTGACAGAACAAATTTTGCTCACAGATTTTTTTTTTTCTTTTGGACAGCAGTAAAATATTCAGAAAATGTGATGTGACTTGCCTTACCTTGTCTTAAGTAGAAAGTAGTTTAATTGCAGAATGAAGCTATTCCCTGAATCCTTACCAACCAGGCAGCAGCTCACTGCTTAAGGTGGGATCCTAGCCTGACTCAGGGACTTTCTTTTAATGCCCACTTAACATTTGATGGTTGACATGACTGAAAAGCTTTCTAAATTTACACTTATTACCCTGGGGCTGAATTTACAACTGGCAATGAGAAAAGACACTCTGACTGTTATTTCAGCACATAGCCTTTCAGGAAAAGTGACAACAGTGTAATCCTCTTCTTAAACAAAAAAGGTCTTTTTTAGTTACAGGTTAATTCAGTTTGGATAAGAGAAAGCACAATAACATTACCAGTTCTTGGCAGGTCAGATCAGACTTACTGGAAGTCAACACTGCTTTCCTGGATCATATTGATTTACAGAATGCAGGAATTTGAGCTTCTATGTTTAAAACTGGCATCTTTGTGAACTGAGATGTTATTGGCCTTGTGTTACCTATTCAAAACAGGCAAGGGGATCTGTGATACTCATAAAAAGATGATCAGTTTTATTAATTGAAAGCCACTGCTTATGGAAGTGTCTGCTTACTTCTGAATTAACAGAAACTACCTGTGTTCCAGCCAACCACTTGTACTCCTATTCATGCACAGAAATGCTCTGTCTGCTTTAACAAACAGTTTACCTTGTTATGGACTGGATTATTCCCCTCTGAAACTGGTGACTAAACCAACAGCTTCTCATTCAGGATGAATGCAAACCCAAGTGAAATTTGCTATGGAGCAGAATGCTCAAATAGCCAAAGGGCCATTGTGCCAATGGGTGGCTAGTTTCAGAGCAGACTTGAGCATGAAGCATAGGGCTCAAATAATTATCCAGGGAATTCCTGTAGAAACCTCAAACAGCACAGCATTGATTTGTCAGGGCTGCATATGTGTGACAGAGAAATGCTATAAGAAATTCTACAGAAAGAGAGCAGCAGAAAGACAAGACAGACAAAGTACTGGGAGGAAGTGAAGCTGCTAACTAGAAGCCTTGAAAGATACTACTTTTGTGTAAAATGCTGACAGAAAAAAATTGATTTGTATCTATGAATGAAAAAATTTCTGTTGTTTAATTCCTGCTGTGTTAATGCAAATAGTCAATTGTCCACTCTTCTTTAAACAGAGCTGCAGAAAAGAAAAAGAAAAAGAAAAAGAAAAAGAAAAAGAAAAAGAAAAAGAAAAAGAAAAAGAAAAAGAAAAAGGAAAAGAAAAAGAAAAAGGAAAAGAAAAAGAAAAAGGAAAAGAAAAAGAAAAAGAAAAAGAAAAAGAAAAAGAAAAAGAAAAAGAAAAAGAAAAAGAAAAAGAAAAAAAGAAAAAGAAAAGCCATCTGCCAAGAACACTTTCTGGAACTGCAGTTCACATGCAGCAGTAATAAATTAATTAAGCTCACTTGCTTGTACAGCATAGGAGTTGGCAGTTATTATATTGCAACAATATTCAATATGAAGTAAGATAACCATTTAAGCTAGAAGGACAAATAACTTTTTCACACAGAAGTTTCCGGAATTTTGTAATTGATAACAAAGAAAATACTTTTGTGACTTTGTACTAGAATCATGATTTCCATTTAGAAATAAAATAAATCCATACAGGAACTTTCACAACTGCCAATGACACAGCATGTGTCTTAGGAAACAGTACCCTCCTTTAAGAAACAGTTTGCATAATGTGGCCAAAGTATATTTGTGAAGTAGAACTCTCAAATCTATGCTTTTAAAAATGTAAAGTAATCTCACTAGAAATGGTTGAAACTTTTCAAAAGAAAAGTATGTACAAAAACTGGATTTTAACAGATGATGTTTTTGTAGATTTATTTTCTATTTAAATTATAAAACAGGACTAGAAATCACATCCTCCTTTTTCCTCTTCCTTCTTCATTCTTTTCAGGAATAAAACAGGAGAGAGAAAAAAGAAAGAGAGAAAGGTGGAAGTCTTTAATAAACCAGTAGTGCTAAACTGGATAAGATTCATAGTCTACAAGGTCAAACACCCTGTTTCTGCCAGTAAAATAGGCAGAGACTGATTAGACTAACACAGTTTGCAGCAACTATCACTACTTTATATGAATAAAAAACTGGCATACCTGGAAAAACGTTATCGAGATACCAAGAAAGTATTCCATAGAGAAAAGCATCAAAAACCATCATGTTAATGGAAAAAAGAAAACTATATTCATCTCCTTCCAAGGGACTGGTTCTGATGTTACCCCACTGTAGGCCAAGACCTTGCTCTTCATAGCGTGACAAATATTCTGTACCGAACCCAAAAGCTACTTGAGAAAGCAAACTCTGGAAAAAACAAAAAAAAAGACAATCAGCCCTGACAGAGGGACACTTTGCAAAAAACCCCCAAAACAAATAAGCAAACAAAAACCTACCACCACAGAAGAAAACAAAAAACCCCAAATGAACCAAAAATGCCCTGACATTTAGGGACTGGACTTTAAAACTTGCCTAACAAATGACAAAAGAAAAGTTGTTTCACTTTTATATTGGCCTGTAATGTTTAATTTTCTACAATTCTAAGCAGTATTTAGCTATAATAGACTGAATTCAACCTTGGTTGTACTTTCTTTAACTACTAGGCAACCCTCACAGATTGTTTTTTTCTTCATTAATATCTGTTTGGAAAAGAACATAGGTGCATCTAGAAGTTTACAGTGCACACCTTTGACTATCTAGGTGAAACAAAATCTTTCCTGAGTGTATGAGGCAGGGCCACTATTAGTAACATACCAGAAAGGACACCAGATGATCAGGATATGGAAAACCACAACTGCTTCCCCTGTCATGTCTGCCAGCTGATTCTAACACAACAAACTAATAAACCAGTAGTTTATATTTAGTTTATAACTGCATACACTTAGTTACAACTTTGGAAGTGTTTTCGTTTCTTTTTCCATTTTCCTTATATTTCCCAGTGCAAGAAGAGAAGACAGTTCCTTTACCTATGCTGTTAGAATGCTTGGTAAAAAGGGGGAGACTGGACTCAAAACACCCGCTCTCCTTCCTGACTCATTGGGCAACAGAAAATCAATCTGAGTAATTTTGTAAGATCATGGTTCCATCTCAAAAATCAGCATGAAGTTTCCAGCTCCCCTGACTTGTTAAATATCTTACCTAAAATGGGAGAGAACCAAAAAGGAAGCACTGCATGGAGAACGTCTACAACTCATTAGATGAAAGGCATTTCTCAGAACTTTGGCACTGGGGTTCAATTCCTAACTTTATGGTTCAGGTAAAGAAGGAATGTGAACGTGAGGTCTTCTTATCCTTAGACACAGGGTATTAAGTAGGTTATAGCACATGAGAAAGATAACTGTCCCCATTTTGTGAACTGCTTTCATATTTATTAAACATACCAGAAGTTGGATTTGCTTTGACTTACAAGGAAATATTCAAAACATTTAAAACATTTTAGTATACTAATTTCCTGGAATTCAAAACATAAAATAAATTTTATTGAATTTTCTAAAAGCTATGAAGATATCTCTTGCACTAGGCCTGCTAAAGGCTTCCACACTTGCAATCCTTAATTATTTAAGAGAGATTTAGAGATCTCCCTCTCTGAGTCTAAAAGGTCAAAAGGAGGAGGTGTGCAACACTTTGTGATTCACATATGTAGTGTGAGAAGGGGAGCAGAGATGCCATGGAACCAGTGAAAGGCTTACTGCTAGGATCTTCAGATTAACAGTCAGACGGTCTTGCCAGACAAAGCAGACGATGTGGGGCAGGTACAAGGTGAAGTAGATGACTCCACTGCAGGCAGCTGCCAGATTTGCTTTGGAAAAGAAGGTGCTGAACAAGAAACACTGCATTATGGTGGCTGTGGTGAATGTCAGTAGGAATAGAAAGAACAGAAGTGGATTGCTATAATGTAGCACTTGTCCATGCTGTAAACAAAAGGAAAAGAGAATAATTTACAAATATTGCTGCTTTCTGCTAGCAGGAAAGGTCAGAATTGCTATTGACATGGAAAAGGTAAAGAGTAATAAGCCAGTCTTTCTTACCTAGTACAATTTCCAACTCTCCCAGGTATTAGTTTCAACAACTGAGGTCATTACAATAACAAATCTTTTATCTAACTTTATCCCTGCTCTTGAATTGTGACTTCAGGTTAGTACAACAGAATGAACAAAATTTATAACTGATCAAAACCAGACATTCTGTCCCTGTCTTAACAAGTAAATGATACCAAGCAAGATCTGCCCCCTTGGAAACTCATGCATTTTAAATAAAACTATTTGAAATATTACAATAAGCTTTCATTTATCTCTTCACACTATCCCCTCAATCCACTTACTTGATGTACAGAAAAGACAATGTAAAGAAATGTTACAAAACACATCTTTAGAAAAACCCACAATAAAACTATCGGCAAATTATAAAGCTTCTGCACCTGGATGTTATTCAAAAAGAAGCATATCACATCTGAAGAATCCAAGTGCAGCTTCTCAGAGATACTTGTGTATTAACTGACCCACTGAGTGAACTTTTATTGACCTTTCTTCATTAGAGCTTTTGTGGATTAAATGCTCCCTCTCAAGAAGAACAGGGACTGCTGCCAATTATCTATGTAGTCTTTAAAACCAATGTTGAGACCTATTTATTAGGTCAATTTATATAATGCTCAAATAGGTCTTTCAGGCTATAAATAGGTCTCAGCATGGTTGCAACATCCCACTGGGCCTTAGAGACTGACTTCTTTATCAACAGGGATGCAATGTCTCATAAGAATGTATTTACAAAGGTGCCTCACACTGGCATAGTGAAGTATGGGAAAGAAAGTGAATTACAGGTACAAGCACATTCCTCTCTGATATTGATTACCTCCTGATTTTTAATTAAACCAGTGTAGCAAATAAGTGAGCTTTCTCCAGCCACCCAAGCTGCAATGGAAACACCGTGAACCACAAAAACTCATCAGTACATGCTGGTAAGACAGAGCAGCTTGAACCCTAACTATGTATTTATACCAATACCAGCTCCCCACATCAGAAAAGATGCAAGGGCATTTTCCTTATCAAAATGCTATACATTTATGTGATAAAATATAGCCGCAAGCTCTCAATATAAAGCTTGGTTCTCAGGTAGTGGAGACAAAAGGTAGTCCTCAGAGACAACATCTGAACTGTCCTGAAAAGTTATAAAAATTACAGTAATTCTGAATCACTGGAGCAAAAGGTGGATTTTTTTTTAGGTTTTCCTGAAAGTTCTGTTATTGCAGTCTCTTTTTCCATTGAATTAGTTGCACAGTTTCCAAGCAGAGAAGCACTGGATATTAAAAATTATTCACATATAGTAAATTACAAGATTAAAATTCTGCAAATTATTATCTCTTTGATTTAAAACAACACTTATTATTTATTGGGAGATTTGCATCTGCCTACAGAAAATACAATATACAGAGTAACCAGCCTGATGTATTTTCTGTGAGCAATCTCACAATAAATCTTTACTAGTGCATTTATTGTTCTGTCTCTGCCAAGTGCTGATGCTGTTATGAGGTCTATGTTAGAAGAATGTACCTGCTACACGCTGTGATCAAACAGGCCTCTAGCATTCACATCTCCCTGTCAATGGCTACTATTCTTTCTCAACAGCAAACCGGAATCAGGAGTGCAAACACAAGAGTGAGTTTGAGAGTAGCAACCCTTACCATAATCAGAGCTGTGAGGAGGAATGTGCTCACAGCCATCATGGAAAAGCTGTCTAGGAACCAAGTGCACCAAATCACACCGTTGGTTATGCCCCTGTTCTTCATAGCTTCTTTCAGACGCATTTCCTTCTCCAGCACTATACTCTTCACCGTCATGGAGACGGAATAAATCCAAGCTAGCACCATGAAGATGGGAAAGGCGCGGTTTAAGGTGATCATGAAGCTACCAAAGCAAGAAGGAATAAATTAAATTTAAGTGAAAGAGAGAAATATTAGATGAAAAGCAAAAATGAAAAGGAGTGGGGAAGAGTGCATTAATTAAATATAGAACTGTAAATTCTCAGACCAAATATCAATAGCATGTCACTAGTAAACCTCACAAGCATCCTAAATATTAATAAAGTAATGGTTTCTGCATTCCCATGAGACAGATTAATGTTATTTCTGTTTTACAAAGAGGTTCTAAGGGTTATTGAAAGCTACAAAATATTTGGTGCCTCATGAAAATACATCTCTCTTCACAGTGAATTTCCATAATGCTTTTACTATGATCTATAAAGAATATTTTAAGACATATGTTGATGCTAACAATATAGAAGTGTCACTGTCTTTCTGCTCCAAAGATTCACTGACAAGAGAAATAAACAAATCAGTCATTAAAAGCATCATATGCTGCCAGCAAGGCTGCTGAAATTCATACAAACCATGAGTCAGGACATTGGTTCTAGCTGAGATAGAGTTAATTTTCACCACAGCAGCCCTCACAGTGCTGGGCTTTGCATGGATAGCTGGAAAGGTGTTGAGAATACACCAATGTTTTTCCTACTGCTGAGCAGTGCAGGCACAGCATCTGAGCTGTCTCTCCAACATTCTCACTTGACCACTAGGCAGGGGGTGGGCAGAATCTTGGGAGGGGACACAACCAGTACAGCTGATCTAAACTGACCAAAGGGATATTCCATGTCGTGTCTGCTCAGATACAAAATCTAAGAAAAAGGAGAAAGTGGGGGATATTTGATATTTACAACATTCGTCTTCCAAAGCAACTGCTATGCATGCTGAATCCCTGTTTCCCAGGAAAAACAGCTGGACATTGCTGGACGGGAAATAGTGAATGAATCTTTGGGTTATTTTTTGTTTTAGATTTAGTAAAGAGCCTTATCTTGACCTATGAGTTGTTTTCCACCTGAATTTCTCTTCGCTTCTTGTTGAGGAAGAGGGTGATAGAGAGGTTTGGTGGGCACCTGGCATCCAGTCATGGCCAACTCACCACAGCCCTTGGCACTCAATGTGGGCCGAGCCAGAGGCAGTTTTCTATTAAGCACACTAAAGTTACAGGAGTTATTAAGCAAGGTCCTGTGCAGGACATAGTTTGTCAGCTGCACTGTTTATCTCTTCATTTTGCTGAGTCTGGGAACACGTTAACATAAACAATGTCTCCCTGGCACTGATGGCCTTGCTGTGCTGGGGGAGTTATCTTGTGAAGATGAGGGAATACATCTCCCTCTCCCTAGCCAGGATTGATGTGGATAGTTTTATTATTCAGGCTCCCAGGGTACTTGTTCATCCTTATGTGAGCTGTTTAATACTACTAATTAACACTGCTACCTATTATGGGGGATCCAGTGCTGGTTGTTTAAAGGCCAAAAGCTCATAGCTCCTAAAGGCAAGCAGCAAAAAGTCTTCAGCTTCCTAAGCCTGAGCCCTTTAGAACTATGTTTTAGCCATATGCTGTCAAAGCTACATCAGTTTCAAAACAAAGGGAAAATCTTCACTTTTTCACCAAAAAATTCCTAAAAAGCCTGGTCCGGAGAAACAAAGCCATGCTTTTGTGATATGGCCTGGGGCACACTGAGTTTTGCCTGTGGGTGGACACATGTAACCAGCACTAGGCTGTGCACAGCACAGCCTACAGGTTACCATGAGGGTGCACTTGCCTCACTTAAACAGGATCTCTGCAGAGGCCATCACTGAGTTTGGATATCAACCCTGAACTGCATGTGGTTACTGCAGGCTTCAGAGAACTTTTGCACAGACGGGGTTTATGCCTCTGCAGTATTCTCAGTGGAGAAGAAATAGACAGCAGTCTTGCCAGGGTGATGTTTTGTCAGACCAACACATAATAAGTAATGGGAATGACAGGTCAATCTATGTGCCTGCAATTTGCTTTTATCAGAAGTAGTAGCATTTGCCTGCACAGACCACACTGACAGAACTATGAAAAGATTTCTCTAATGCCTTTTTTTTGAGTGAAATGTATATCAGGACAGCTGCAGTATCACAGACCGTAGCATTGGAGCAGGCACACCGTGAACAGGGAATAAAATTGGAGGAAAACTGCTGCTTTTAAGGGGCTAGTGTATTGAGCTCCTTTAAGGCTCAGACACTGGATGAAACAAAGGCCAGTATTGGGATTAGGGGTAGAATCTTGGCAAAGGTGGCTTGTGGAGGCTATGAAAGGATAAGGGAAAAAAACCCAAATTAATTCAGTCGTGTCTCAGTTATTACTCTTGCATTTATATCTTAGAACATTCAAAACTTAGGGTTAATTCTGGTGCTTGAGAATCTTAAACCATCCAGCAACCTAAGTGTTCAATAGAATTAAGACAAACTGCTTTTACTCACACATCATCCACAAAACATGGATACGGCATTTGCTGCAGATAAATTCCCAACGGCACTTCAGTGCTGGTCTGGGTCTTTATAATCCCATGCTCAATCATGTCCTGGAGATATGCAAAGCCTCCCCAGATGTAACGTAAATCATCAACAGGATCAGCTCTTGGACCAGGATCCCAGTACCTCAAAAGAAAATTCACATGGAAACCGTTTGGGTAAGCAGTGACTTTAGGGAAGGGTTGTGGGGCAAATTAATTAATTTAGCAACTGAAATTGTAGGGACACTGCCTGGAGTTGTCTTTTCTAGACTTTGTTCTATCAGACCATATTGCTTAAGAAAGTGGAAGGCTCTTTTCTTCCCTTTAATTTCCTCTGCTCTGACTTGGAATAGCAATTTTGGCCTAAAATGTACATAAATTAGTCCCGTAGCAGAATAACCATTCTAGAATAGAAATAACTGTATTTGGAATATGATATCCTTGGAGATTAAACTGGAACAACTGGATTGCAACTACCAGATACCATTATATTCTTCTGTAGACAATCCTGAGAAATTATATCCCTTTAAGTGAGTCTATTTGGTGGGGAGTTGAGGAGGAACAGCAGAGAAGTTCTGCTGTCCAGGTGGAGGAGAGCTGAGTCACAATCCATGCAGGACTTCCTTGTCTGTCTTTCCCAATAGTGGGGCCATCTATAAACTGAAGAAGGTTACTGAACAGATTCTGAGCAGAGTCATCCCTTTGCCTTGTATTCCTTCACCTACCCACAGCTTTGCTTGTCACAAGAGCGATACCATTCATGTTAGAACCTGGTAATTGGAGATGGATTCTGTACTGCACTGCACACTAACTATTAACAAATACAGCTGGATTTTACATATGTATCCAACTCAGGTTCTAACACCCTTATGTCTCTCACACTTATGTTATGGCAGGCAAGAACTGAGAAATAACTATCAGGTTAATACCTGTCTTTGATTTTGTTTGTTTTCTCCACTGTGTCTATGTCCATTCGGATCTTGTATGTTACATGTGGTGGGAGACTGCTTGCTGTAGGTTCTAAGTCTGAAAAAATCACAGCAGCCCATAATTTGTTTTCCTCCAGCAGATAAAGGGCTTGACGAGTCAGCTGAGTTTCATCAAGATAACCTTCAAATTTATCCAAGGTCAAACACTACAAATAATTACAAAGAGAAAAATTGCATGGGAATAAAATAGTAAGAGGTATACATGAAAGCAAACATCAGTGGTTGAAAACAGAAAAGGAAAGTAGGTTCAACTGAAACTATTGTTATTTTCAACTTTATGATGAAACTATTAAAAGTTGACTCTCTCCTCCCTTCTTCAGCCCAGGAAGTGCCTGAGTGAATACTAAACAGCTAAAGGATGACTGATCTGCAAGATAAAAACATTGGCTATGGACTTCAGATGAAAAGCAATTTGTTAACTGAAGCACTAGGAAAAGTCAGAGCATACATTTAAATTTAAATGTCTCTTAGGTATTGTAACATTTATTCCTATGTAGCACCAGACAAGTCGTTGATTTATCTAACTGGTCATACTGTGTACCTGCTGAATTCTGACACGTGATTTACCCGCTGACTTAAGTTAACATGTCCTTTTTATTGGCTATCTCAATAAAAAAGGTCTTCTTTATTAGTCTCTGTCATTACTACAAACTGTATTCTTATCAATGCATATACAAGACAAAAATTCATCAAAACCTAAGTTCTTTATGTTCCTCCATCTAGGTCCTACTTAGCAGGCATCGTAAAACAAAGATTGTGAATGCTATAAACTGAAGCATTAGCTGCCTGTAAAATTACAGATTTATGTTTGTATATTTAGTTTCTGCCCTTCAGAACTGGCAAAATATTAACAGAGAGTAGAAGTATTTAACCCTTGATTGACTGAAAAGATACTTATTGAATTCCTTTGCTTCATAAAATTCCTTTGGCTAACTTGTTTGATCTTATCTCCTCAATCATTTCTTGCAAGCCAATAACTAAAAATTAGTCCACATCAAAGGGCTCATACTGGTACTTGTTATTTAATCTTAAAGACTCCTTTACTTAACCTTTCCCTGTGAGAAATCATGCTATTTTTCCCTTAAAACATGTACTATCACAGCTTAATAGGATCTATATGAAAATATATTTTTTAAATCACAACAGAACAGTGCTTAAATTGATAACACTATTTTGTGGCTTTATTCTTCCTGGTTTTTGTAGGAATGCCTGTTCATTTTCCCTTTTGCTTCAGAAAACTAAAATATGTAGAATTTCATTCAGAAAGCAAAATAAGGCAGAAAACTTTGCATGGTGGAAGAGAAATAAAATCAGACTGATGGCTCATGTTGCATTAATTTTTTTTTGAGATACATTTATCCCACATGGTGTTAACTGAGTTAGGAATTCAGTTTAATTCTTGCAAAAGTGGCAGTGTATGCATAACAAATTCCTCCTGTGGAACTGTGTCTTTGCAGGGTCTGGAGGATTATTTGCTGTTTCTTTATCAGGAGGAATTATTTTCAAGATACTTATTTCAGCTGCAGAAGAACTCAGATAGCTCTCCAGGGCTTTGCCAGTATCATTCTGGGAGAATGATACTGGCAAAGTACTGACAGCAACTGAACTTGTCTAGATTTTCACTGCAGAACAGACAGTGACTAGAGTGGGCTGAGGAGCAGCATATAGGCTCCTTTCCAGGGGTTCAGTAAAGGAAGCTGCAAGTGTTCAAAACAAAAACCACAAATGCTTATAGATTTTCTCCATGAGTAGAGTGAAATCAAAGCTTGTATAAGAACATAGGCCATGAAGGGAGTGTTGCAATAATTCAAACAGTTAGAAAGTGAAAAGACATTTTATATAGTAATCTATGAGCCAAAGCTAGAATTTATTTTTCTTAACATGAACTGCATTCAAAACAAAGGCTGTATACTCTACCTAGCCTTTTATTTTCTCCCAATGAATTTGATCTCAGTTTTTGTCTTCATAAATATCACTATATCAAAATTAATTTATCAACAACTTGTGGAAATTTATTTCAAAACTACTCTCAGTAATTATTTAACAATTTTAAATGTTCAAATGAAAATGGGAAAACCAAAATCAAAATAATAAGAACAGGTTTGGGAGATAAAACCAGAGAATAATAAACAAAGAAGTGACTGCGTAGCTCTCACTTACAGTTTAGCTGTTCTGTGGCCTAAGGTAATCAAAGGGAAGAACAGGAAATTCTTGGGGTGGTGAGGGGGAGCAGCCACTGCATAATTTGTGGGATTCTCAGCTGCATCACAGTTTGCAGCAGAGACCAGGAGTTGCCAAAGACAGGTGCTGGCAACACACCTGTCCTTATTGCATACTATGGTGGTAAGGAGCAGGCTATTCCCCAAAGGGAGCTATTTGTTGCCATTGTATCTGGCACAGTGGGAAAACATTCTCAAGTGCTTACAACTCCGTGTAAACAGCAGACTCTAAAGAATAAGCTCATTACAAAGAACATTAGGACACAAAGATCAGTTACCAGGTACAGTAACTGTTCTGATATTATTGATGTTCCAGCACTGACCTGCTGCACACAATGTATTTCACTCAGTTTGATAAGAAATAATTCTGCTAACATGATACAAAAAGATCATTAAACGACTCAGCAGACCTTTGTGCAAAGCCTTTATTGTTCCTTCTTGTACTAGCTGTAGGAAGGCAGATAAACTTTCAGTTCCTGCCTTCTTGGTAAGGACAAATGGTCTTTTAGACTCAACTGGATTGAAATTAGGAGTTAGGCTTAGTCTTGTTGCCTATAACTGGTACCAATTTTCTCTCAAAAATTCTCAGAAGGCACCACTGAAAACAACTTGCTAGAGAAGAGAGGTACAGACTGCAGGAAAGAGACAGACATCTTATCAGAAGTGACCACAGAACTAGTGGAAACTCCCTCATTGGTTTCAATGGAATTTCGATAAGGTGCTTAAAAACCTGCAAGGGGACTTACCAAGAACTGTTAGTTCCTCCGCTCCTGACCTTGCTGAAATTAGTGTCCTGTTGGTTATTAATACTTACAAAAAACCAATTCTTTGAGGTTTTGCATTCGCTTTCTGCCTCTCAGAATTGAAATGTGTTCAGGGATTCAACCAATATTTTGAGTAAAGCATTTGAAGATCATCAAATTGAACTTTTTTTAGTAATAAGTATTCACGTACTTATTATTCACTGTGCCACTCTATTATTCTAAACACATGGTTTTAATAATGAGATTCAACTTGAAACAAACAAAGATTTTATGATTTAAACTTTCTTTTCTGTTACCACAGACCTCAGGACTGCCAACTAGTTTTAAGATATCCTCTACAATTATTCCCCCTGAAGGGGCAGGGCTAAATTTACCTCCAAATACTGACTGAGCAAACGCAGAACTTGGTCTACAGCGCTGAAGACGTTCCGCCAGTCGAAGTCCACCATGCCCTTCTCCCGGCTCCTTGAAGACCCATTGTGCAGAAAGTTGATGATATGCTCTGCGGTGAAGCCCTCCGCACCCATCTGGCTGTTCAGGAAGTCCCTCACTGTAGGGTGCTTCAGAGAGTCCTGAAGAAAAACATGACAGCTTTGCCACAATGATTGTCTTTTCATGCCCTGTTTAGCTAGAAATGTTTCCATTTCCATAACTCTTTCAACACATGAACAAGGACAAAAGGGTATGCTAAAGAATCAATTTTACAAATGGGTTATTGCATAACTGGATGTGTGATCTGAAGAATGGATGAAATGAAATTTTTCCTTGACTATTTATTGCATTCTTTCCTTATAAACAAGAGGATAAATGTTATAAATGTCTAATACAATATAGAAAAAATGAGGAAACCAAATGTTTTTTTCTAGTATGAACTGCTTTATAAACTTTAACTACAAATTCAAATTTGTAGTTAAAGTTTATAAAAAAGAAAGTTTATAAAAAAGCTTAAAGTTTATAAAAAAGCTGATCAAAGTTTATAAAAAAGCTGATCAAATTCAAATCTAAATGATGCAGAAGTAAGCAATTTCCTAAAATAAATTTCTGTCTGGCCCAGAAAAGGTATGGTATTACTGCCTTCTTTGCCTATACAGAATTGAAGAAAATCAAGTTGTCTGTTCTTGAAAGACATTTTGGGGAGGCAGGGAAGGAGCAGTTGCTGCCTTTATTAAGAAGTCATTAGTCAGATTCTTGACTGCTTAGATCTGAGGTTTTGCCACAGGGATGCTGTAATGCATCTATGACTTGCCTTCAAACCAAGCCCAGCAGCCAACAGCCTTAAAGGCCACAGTTTCCTTGCTGCAAAGGCTGTGCTTCTGGCCAAACCTTTCAAATTAATTGTCTTCTCCATTAATAAAAATAAAAGATGGTGAAAGGCTGCTCTTACTGAGGATCTTTGATAAGTTATAACATACACGGATCATATTCATTTGCAGGCTGTTTTGAAAGAAGTACCACAGCTGAGGTCCTACTTCCTCCCAAGCTTTGGTCAACAGTTGGAGGCGTTCAAGTTCCTCAAAAGTGAAGTTCGCCTGATTAAAAAAACATCAGAAAAGAATGTTAGAAATCTAAGGAGATAGACAGAATTTATGATCCATCCAGGATTTGGTGACAGGGGAACCTCTAACTTTGACAGTTGTAGTTTTTACCTTCAAAATTTATCCAACTTGTTCAAACAGCAGAAATTTTAATAACCATCAGAAAAAGAATCTGTAAAATCCAGCCAGAATCAAAGTCACTTAGGATAAAATTCTGTGGTATATTTAATAGAAAAAACAATTGCACATTAAGCCTAGTTAATTTCAATTCCATTAAATACTCAGATTTTTGGTAGAATTATTTAGAATTTTTCCCCTTGACTATCTCTCTCTATTAAGAACTAAAAAGGAAGATGATGATGTGAGTAGGTGAATGAATGGAAGGCATCTGGAAAAGACAGATACTCCCATAACTACGATATTAAGACCTGAAATGCTGAGCTGCTGTAAATCTGATGTTTTTCTGTGTGAAATCTGAACAGCAGTTCTGTGCCTTGTACAGATCCCTAGAGTAGTGAATTTCTGGTAATGAGGTGGCCAAAACCTGGGTTATATGCAACCTTGATTTAACTGCTCAGATTCATTTCACCCAACTTCAAGCATTTTGCTGAAGAGTCCAGGCTCCATCCTATTTTAATTAAGTTAAAATTCTTTATGCATTCAAAAGATAAAATAATAAACCATGATGTTGCTATTGGTTTGCAATATCTCAGTGTTAGTTCTCAATAAACTTATCTAAGCCTCACAGTTGCTCCATTTAAATATTTACTGGCACAGAGCTGCTCATGTTCCTACCTCTGTAAAATAAATATTATTATGCTTACTAGTGTAAATGTGGAATCATGCCAATAAAAAGCTGCTTGGGTGAGCTGGAAAAACCATGCAGCATGGACCAAGATGGGATGAATCAGTGAAGACCTGTCTCCTGTTTTTTAAACAGAGTAGCTGTCCTTCCTCTGAGGATCATCATAACAAGTGCAGTTTTGAGAAAAAAATCTGATTAGGCCACCTGTCACTGGTGACTGTTTTTCAAAAGATGTTTCTTGGGATACAATTTTTTAGAAATATACATTTTTGTATTTCAGAACTTACATTTTTTACAATTTCCCGTACAGAAGGTGAATCAGGAGCAAAGAGAATTTTTCCCATCAGCAGGGGCTTCACAGCACTCCAGGCAATTTTGGTTAAAGGGTTTGATTCCAAGTTCTGGATCAGTGCATTACAAAAGGGTGCTAAAGACAGAAAGAAAGACAGTCTTTTTGTAACCCTACTAAAATCCTATCACACATAACATCCTGCAGGGCTTTTTACTGGCAATACAGATAGTTTGAATCTGAATGAGTTAAAGCACATTCTGCAATGCAGAAATACAATGACTGGATGGATAGAAAGACTATTAAGTAGCTATTGGAGTTGTAAAATATGCTATGGAAATTGGAAAAGCAAACATAAATAACCATTTAAAATTTGCTGTTATTTACACGGTATTTCAAATGGAAGGAAACGAGACAGCTCAGAACTCACTGAGCAGTTTGAGCTTTATTTGCTTTACTCCTAATGACTTAGCTCCTTTGTATTGTAGCTGATACTAATACAAAGCTGATGTTGAACTCCGGAACAGTTCAGAACTGGATGCTACAATAATTTAAAATTAAACATTTTAATATAAATATTTTTATCTTACCCCTGCACTATGAAGTAATTAATTTACTTGGACAGCATTCACTTAATTTGTTTCCTGGTTGAAGAGATGGAGTACAGGGCCTCTTTGGAAGTCTCAGGCATAAGTAGAGCCAAGTATTAACACAAACAGTGAAAGGTAGGAGTCTCTGTAAGCAAACTACCCATCTGTACTTTGTCATCATGCAATCATATCTATCATAGCAGAAGGGACACAGAGCTACCAGCTATAACATGAGGGGTAGTACAGAAAAAACTGCTGGTGAGCTCAGTGTAGAGAAAAACTAACTAGCAAACAGAAGGGGACATAAGAAAAAGACAAAATAACAAATGGTAAAAAATTGGTTCTTCTTTGCATTATTATTCTCCTATTATAATAGGAGGAAATAAATAGTGAGGAAATAAAAGCAACAAAAATTGGTAAATTGAAATATTTTCTATATAGAATGTAATCATGCTGTAGAACATTACTGCTACAAAATAGATGTACTTTTATGCAGGAAGATAACAGCCACCATGTATCAAATTGACTGTTATTGGAAAGAAGAGACTGTTAAATTCCTGTGCCTCAGGCCATCAAACAAGTTAGGAGAAAAAATTAAGTTTAGAAAAATACTTTGGAGAAAAGTAATTCCAGAATGCCATACTGTCTTTTCCTGAACCTTCTTCAGGGGCATCTTGTTCTTGCTGGTATCAGTAGCATACAATAGAAGATAAAACAGAGGAACAGTCTTAATTATGATCATGCCCATGATTATGCCTCCATAGTAAAAGCAAATGCCTATTTCTGTCAGTTGTCAAATCCTGGGCTTCTCTGCTTCCAGCTATGAAGTAAGTATGGAGTAAAATAATTTCACCTGGCTCTAATTTCCTAAATCAACTGCTTTAAAATGTTATTTATGAAAGCAATATTCTATGCTAGTACCTGAACATAAGGTGCACCTGTCGAGAGTTTCTTAATGGTTTGGTGGGAAAACTTACTGGTTGTATTATCATAAAGATAACCAGATTTCTTCCTTGTTGAGTCAATCCCCAGGAAAGCTTTGTAGTTGTTATCTTCATACCAGTTGAAGGAAAGCACTCTGGATCCACCTCCTTCTGGGTAGCCACAGAAGAGATCCGACAGGGAACTCACCAAGTGGCCTAAGGATTCTGGCCTTCCATCTTGTACAAATGGTTGCAGAACCCTCAAAAGATCCTGAACACTTGGCTTCCTGGCCAGCTGCAGTAAGACAAGACTTGGTTAATTGCAGCCCTCAAAGCAAGAAAGTATCTGGTGAGCTCGCACGTGTGCCTAGATGGTAAAGTGTGAATGCAGACAGAACCTCATCCTTTCATCTCCTCTGCCCTGGTCACAGGCACCATTTTCAGTTCTTGTTCTTTCATACCTTTTCTGAAGAAAAGAATACATTAGAGAAGAATACATCTTTAATACTTCAGAATTGCCAATGCTTATGTGTACATTTATTTTGTAATGAGAGAAGAATGAATTTTTAAGGAACCAGCTCTTCCCCAACAAGTCTATTTTCTTTCTGGTAAAGCAGGTAAGTGGAACACAAAAACAACAAAGGAAAACAAGGACTACGAACGATGAAGAAAAGTGATATAATCGATAATTAGACCCCTTACCTTTTGCACTGCTTGGGAGACATTAGACAGCACCCTCCCCCAGGCCCTCAGGTCAGCACCTGGTGAGTTTCTGTCCAACACAGTGGGAAGCTGTGAATACATAAAAAATAGGGACAAACTTCTACATGACAAGAGTTAATGAAAAGAAAATCCAAATGGTATCTCTGCAGCTCAAATTCTTTGAGTTATTTGGAACAGTATCTTATAAGCCTGTCTTATGGGGCCATAAATCCAGTACCCATGTGCAGACACACAGTAGTCTCTGTAAATGTTCTTACAAGGCTGAAACAAACACAGGCCATTGGAAATACATCTTGGGATTTGTTCTGTTCATCTAAGCCCACCATGACAAAAGGTGCAAAAATGGAGCAGGTATGCAGGAACTGAAACATTTGAGAAGCTGCTTCTCACACAGGCTATTCTTCCAGTGAGATACAAAGACTCTTGGTAACTTCCAAATTTAGCTAAGGTTTGATACTGAAGCCCCCATTTGCCATGGAGGTAAATAATTTGTAGAACTTTATACTTCAGAGACTTCCTGAATTTGGACAGTCTGGTCCTCACTGTTTGTAAAACCTGAGAGAAACCATTACTTTCCCAGGCTTCTGCAGACTGACCAAACTCCTGTTTCAGTAGAAGTTAACGTTTTATTTATCAGTGACTTAAACGAAACAGGTGACACCATGGTGTGCTGTCACATACCACTTTGTTTGCATCACTGCATCCTTCTTTGTCAGCTGTCTAAAGAATCCCTTATGCACTTGGAGCTGGCACTCTTGAGGCTTTCTCAGGCATTTCTTCTGCTATTACAACAAAATACAAAGCTGGACTTGTAGATAGCTAGACTGTGATATTTATGAGACAAGCTCCTAAAAAGCCTTCCCCAAAAATGCCTACACACCCTGCTGATTGCCTGCCATTCCCTTCAGTCAGTAGGTGGTTAAGAAAGCAAATGACAGCTGCACTGTGTAGGTACCTGGCAGGGAGTCACAAAAGTGAGAGTTTTTATGGAAAGCTCATGTTAGCATGTTCTGATCTGTCACTTGACATTCAGGCAGGAAGAATGCATGCAGGGCTTCAAAATACTCTTTTCCTTGTCCCCTAAGGGGAACCAGTCTGTGCAAAGATTATACAGGGCTCTTGGAGCACCTGCCTTAACCTGATCTTTTTGAAACTCTGAGGAACAGGAATTGTAAACCTGTAAAAAAAGCTGGGTAGTACATTGTGAATATTCACTTGAAGTCCTCAAATACTGAAAATCTATTTTTGAAATACTGTAGTATTAATTCTTTGCTACTTCCAGGAAGCATAAGATAAATGAAAATATAAGACAATATATTTTTAGGAATGGAAAACAGTGTCTCTCAGAAGCTGACCACAAATCCTTATCAGGGTTAGTAAAATCACATGGGCACAACGATTGACTATCAATGGTACAATAATCAAACTGTGTTTTGCTGGTGTGTCAATTGAAGATCCTGGCATCCTCTGTTCCCAGTTCTGGGAAACTCAGAGCTGAACAAAATCCATATTAAATTAATCCCAGTGCTACACTACTGTGGCAGAAGAATCCGACCAATACCTCCTATGCAACTTGAGTTTTTCATATATCCTGCCTCCTCCTATAAAGCAAACTGACAATGTGATGGTTTCATGACATTACATTACAAGATGAAAAACAGCAAATTAAATTCAGTGTTGAAAAATGCAAAGTATGATCACAGGGAAAACAAACATGCAAGATATATGCACAATGATGGACAGCTATCTTGAGGAAAGAGACCTTAGAGCCTTTATTAATAGCTCTCTGAAAGCATCACCTCAGTGTGCAGAATACAAATGAAATACTAGAAAAATATGCCATTTTATAATTATTTATTTGATATAATTTGTATTTTATTATATATTTTAAAGTAATAATATTAATCTGTATTTATACATATATATAGAGTGGCATAATATCTCCATACTAAATCAAGGCTGCAGAAGTGGTTAATTCATAGCAAGGTTACAGTAGAAACAGGAACACAAAAAAGGGCAAAGAAAATGAGCAGAGGTAAGGAAAAGCATCTACAGAAAGAGTGATGAAAGTCAGCACAACTTCCTAGTTTGGTTGGTTTGGGTTTTTTTAAAAACGGCTGACATGGCTACACCAGCTCAAGCTGCATCATGACTCTGACTCCAGAATAAAATTCTGTCATGCTGGATGGAGCAAAGACAGAATGGGCTGTATTCAGTATTTTCAGAATCCTCATGATTCCCTGTAGGTTTTGCCACACACTGTTTTGCTACACAGACTGGAAAGACCAGATAATATTTCAACACAAACTTTGATTTAACAACTGCATTTAAATCTCTTAATTTTGCTGTACTGTGAATTTCATCTGTTTAAATCCAAAACATACTCAGAACTATCTGGTGTCCTGCTGGTGCTAAGTTAACAATCACACATCCATAACCTTACATTTGCAGGGGTAAATAAACCAAGACCACTTGAAAAATTGGTGATGTATTACAAACAAAAAATTCTTGAAGGGCAATGAAATATAAGAAAAAAAAAAGGCAACATAAGGCAGGGTTAATTGTGTTAATACTTACCAGCCGAAATAGCTTAAAGAAATCAACATTTGCATACAAGGCATCTTCTACTCTTTGTAGACTGTCCTGGGACAGGGCACACATGGCCTTGTGTACTGCAGGGAGACCTCTTCGGCTGCTGAAGATAATAAAGCGGTCCAGGAGCACCTCACTGCAAGCAATGTCCTTCAGAGTCAAGCTAGGGACACCATAGGCAAACTGCAAACAAAACCAATGTTTTATTTACTATTATGAAACTTGCATAGTGCTCAGGAACAATTAAAAATTGATCAAAAGTGGACAGTTTGATATCAGCCCCTGCTAATATTTTAATGAATGGCAGAGATATGTGGTCAGCTGAAGCATCAACCCTTGAATCACCTTCACTGTGCTAGATCACCCTGCCTTCAGACACATTTTTTTGTCTTCTCATTAGTGAGTTCTCCATTTATTGCAAAAGTCCCTGTGAATCATCTTCCCTTGCTCACTGTCATCTAAGCACACCTGAAGCCATGCCACCCATCCTTGTGGCTAAGGAGGAATAGTTGCAGCTTGCTTCAGATTATTTTCCCAGGACCAAATGATGGTATTATATCACTCTAGCTTTTATATTTAGGTTAGTTATATTTTTGCTGTTACTTGCTCTAAGGAAAAAAAACCAAAAAAGGCCAATACCTCTCATTCTCAAGCTTGATTTCCTTCAGCATTCTATTTCAGTTATGACTACTCCACTACAATGCTTCCCACAGCCATTATTCACTGTCACTCTGCACAGGCACATAGCCAAGATTTACAAAGCCATTTTACATTAAATCACACCCACTCACTGATTACCACTTCTAACATAAACATGGGACAGAAAAAGCCCAAATTTTTATCTTTAGTGTTTGACTAATAGGAATGCACTAGTTTAACGTTAAACCAATTTAAATGCAGAATAACTCTATAGAAATGAGTAGATTTACATGGGATTTACATTGTTATTATGGAATACTCTTTGTAGTCTATTAATAAATTCTACTTACTTTATAATATACAGAATACACATAAATATAATAAAAAGTAGCCCTGGAAATTGCTTATAAGCTAATGTTCCCATCCTCTGTCCATCTCCTTTCGCGGTGCAAATTTAAGGAAAATGCTGCTCAGAACACTGTGATGGCTGTAAATGCATACTGTGTTTGAGATGAACACAGACTTTCAGACAAGCAAGAACTATGCACTGACACAATATCATTAGACTAAATGAATTATTAAATTTCTTATTATAAATTGTCAAAATCTATCCAGGAAAATAATTTTCTTTAGAAAAATAATCTGCTGAGCATTCCAGTCTTTAAAATATATGGATTGAAAAAACACACCACACCTATACCAGGTCAGAAATAGATGCATATTTATTTCATATCTAAGCAAATTAGGAAATTCATCATTATCAAAATTTTAGATGTGCAAATCTCCTATAGTTATCAGCTACCATTTATTTGGTGGTGCCTGTAAAGAGAATATTTAAAACCACAGAGGAATGAGAAAAAATTAATTTAGTTGCTCTGCAGAGTGGATTCAAAGTAGACTGAGGAGTTATTCATTAAGTGCTTCATCTGTCAGAAGCTATCAACCAAAGTACAAGTGTGGCTCTGGAAAGTCAGCATCCAGAATAGGAAAGGCAGAGGCAGAGAAGTCTAGA
The DNA here is from genome assembly GCA_013397555.1 of Urocynchramus pylzowi. Taxonomy (NCBI): domain Eukaryota; kingdom Metazoa; phylum Chordata; class Aves; order Passeriformes; family Fringillidae; genus Urocynchramus; species Urocynchramus pylzowi. Next base: position 125,162 of record VZRH01008420.1, on the reverse strand, counting down.
ATAAAATTGTATTTTATCTGCCATGACTGCCCTGAGTTTCAGTGTATGGAGCAGCAGTTGACAAAAAAAAGAAAGGCCTCTAAATTACACACAGATTGTATTTTGGAATTAGGATGTAAAAATGGGATGTGAATTTCTAGAAGTATCAGAGAGGCACTATCATCATTACAGCTGTGCTGCTATAAAGTCATTGTTAACACAACTGTGACAGTGTGGAGAAAGGCAGAATGCAAAAGAAGGAATTCAACTGACAGATCCAGTCTGTCTTGCATGAAAACCTCCAAAACCACACACCCTGCCCTCCCTCAAATTGGAACATTTGAATTGGAATTAAGTTAGTTTATGTCAGTGAAATAATTAACATATCTGCTCGGTCACTTATGTCCTGGGGATGCATGTGGTAAGAGCAGCATTTCTTAACCATACATGCCTCATTTGGCATGGTCCTCAACTGCAATGAAACTGGGCTGCACAGGGAGGCAGCCTGGGAACCTTGATTTGACTTGCGAAATGAGGAAACAGTGACATTATCACTGAGAAGGATAAACACAGAAAAAAAAAAAGAGTTGTTATTTACAAACTGTAACTGCATTTCAATAATGTTCATGAACAGATGGGATTAGAAAAACATCAAACCTCCGCCCTTCCAATTTTTCCGGTAGGCTGTGCTGCTGCCAATCTTTCCTGAACTTCTTATTGTGTTTCAACATCAGTTTCTTATCTTTATCTTAGAATGTTAGAATGACTCAAAAAAGCAGGCTCTCAGAGGGAAACTTCAATACTTTTTTTTTTTTTTTAATCAATGTGTCACTGTTTAGCCAAAGCTGGCAAGATGAAGGCCAAATTATTTTTTCAGCTAGTTGGCTGTTTGATCAGGTTTAGCTTTCAGCTCTGTGTGTCATTTCCTGACTCCCAGGCGGCTCAGACCTAGATCTCCAGCCAGCTGTTGGCAACAGTCAGGCTTTTGTAAACAAGTTGCTTTCAGGTTGATCAGCTCTGTGCCATCAGCAGCAGGGGGAAGGGGTGTACAGAAATAAGCGGGCTAACAGAGGGCAGAGCAGCATGAAGAACTGGAGATGAACTATCACAGTTGAGGATTAAGACAACCACAGATCTAGGGTCTAGTCATGGCTCTGAAACTTCCACCTCAACCATGCATAAGTCCAGCCCAAGTAACTTGCTTATCAAAAAGGGCTATTGGAATGAAGCAAATTATCTCCCACAGAAAATGCAGTGTTCAATTCCTACTGAAAATAATTCTCTTGTCATGTCTTTAAAATTATGAAATTGGTTTTTCTGCATAATTTTCACCTGAAAGAAGTATTCACAACACTTTCTTTCCTCATAGCTGTAAATCAGCTCTGGTGAGATGATCTTGCATCCCTGTAATTACTGCTAACAAGGAAACTGTATAGAGGGCAGCAAAAGTGGTATTTAACACCAGATCTCCTCCAGCTTCCTCTAACCAATGCTCAATTTCTGTAATTTCCAGAATAAAGAGAACTACATCTCTTTCTACATCAGCACAGAAAACACAGCAGAAAGACACCACATCCCAGCAGGTTTCAATTTTTTTTTTTTTT
>VZRH01008420.1:58087-123542 GCA_013397555.1 Urocynchramus pylzowi | reverse complement strand
TTGGTGATGGTGTTGAAAACAGTCCTGCATACACTGGCAAGCAGAATTTTTAGCAGTAGATGAATGAATGCCACTGGGAAGCTAACAGAGTCTCACACAGCAGCACTCAGTCCTCCTGACACAGCAGACCTCTGGTGCAGAAGAGATACGGGATTAACATGGAAAGAGAAACCCAGCAGGCTATCTGTATATATTCTCCTTGTCACAAGCAGCAAGGAAGCAAATTTTCAACATCTCAGCTGACACAGAAGTATGAAAATGCATAGGATGTATCAATTTACACTGGCTTTGGTATGATCTTGTGGTATTGCTTCATGATAAAGTGAGGAGAGAGGAGGGTTTCCCCAGGTACCAATCAAGAATACAGCAAATAAGTAATCTGGCTACTGATCACACCAGCTGGAACCTGTGATGCACAAAAGGAACTGCATGAAAGGGCATGAATGCCCTCCCTCTTTCTGCCCACACACAGTTTCAGAATTTGCATTTTATGTGGCAGTGAAACAGAGGAATTGTGTCTTTCAGCCTCAATTATTCAGTTGCTTCCACCCACACTAATGCAATGCAGAAATTGTTCCAGGATTCCAATTCAGCAACATTCATTCATTAATATAGCATTCCTCAGAGAGCTCCCAGCCACCATGCAGAAGCATATACAGCATGTACACACAGAAGGAGAGACAGCCTGGACTTGGTCAAAGTTCTCTGCTTAGCTGCTTCAGGAGGGATTTGACCTGTACTTTTCACTCTGAATTTTCTGGTCTACTATTCAATCAGAATCTAAGAAAGTGGGCCTGCTTCTCTACTTCCACCTATTTGTGTGAGACAATACCAAAAAGCTACCATGCTGACATCAGGGCAGAGAATTTAAATTACAAACTAAGAACCTCCAATAGTTCTATCATAAGGACTATTATCTCAAAAGGATGCACAGCTTCATTATGTTTTTGAGTCAAGTCTTCAGTCATGGGGATGGATGCAGTACTTGCCAGTACTGTTTCTTGATGCTCATTATTTGGGTGCAACAACAGGATTTTGCTGTTTATTTAATGATTTATTAATATTTATTGTATACTCAAAATGTTTTTTAAAGACGAACCAAACATCTCTTCCTCTAGATTCACAAAAAACAAACAGAGAAATTGTACAAATGAGCCATAAGGCATCAGTTATTCTGGGCCCAAAGCCTTCAATGAGGCTACTTTGGACATACAGCCAGGAGATTTGTTCCTCACAGATAACGACTGGGTAACTGTTAAACTCTACCCACCTGTTCAGGGCGCACTTGAGCATTAATAAGCTGGTAAACGACAAAATCCGTGAGGCCAACATTTTCTAGCAAGAAGGAAGTAAGGGTCTCCCCATCTTTCAAAATGTCTAGAATTCGTATTCCTCTTCCTGGATGAAAAAAAGAATGCACAGATCAGTGAGATACCAAACAAAGGAAGTTAAAGAACAGCTCATATCCTGGCTTAAACCTGCAAAAAGAATGTGCTTTGGCTCCTATACCTAGTCGTGACTAACTGGGGCTAAAATTATTTTTGCAATTCAAAATCATTTTAATCCTTTGTTGAGAAATAATAATCAGAAAATGCTGAGTGTTCTGGCTCTGCATATCTGAACTCAAAGATGTTTCAGACTAGGGCTACAGCAATGGACATATTGACAGCAGCCCTGACTGACTGCATTTGAAAGTGTCTGAGTTTTTCTGATGTAATGCTTTATTTTAAAGGTTCAGATTCAAGTATGCTACTGTTCTTAGTGTCCTTTCTTCTGAGCCTTGTGTAAATAACTTGAGTCAACCCTTTACATTTCCACTAATTTATCACTTGTTGTCAATCAATTTTAGTTTGTTAACCTTATTCTCTAGCATTGCAAAAGTGACCCTTGAAAATCTTCCATGAGAAAAAACTAAATTTCTCTGGAGAAGCATAAAGTGTAGCTTATGCTTCATATTAAACTAGATTAACAACTACTCTTCAGGCAAACCAGTGAGACCACCCACTGTTAAATTAGACACATGTAAAGATGTTAAATTAGACACACGTAAGAAGCCACCAATTTCCCTGACACTGTCTGTAACAATACTCAAAATACTGCTGCTCCTAAAGTCAAACAGTTCCAATCTTTTAAAACTTGTCTCTGTTACAAATCTTATCAGTGAGAACTCTGCCTCAACATGGTGCAAGAGAAAAGCAAGGAAACTTAATGTTGCTCATGTTCATCAAATATTTATAATAACTTTATTAAATTATACCTTTATTAAAGGTACCTCACACAGCATCCACAGACTTTGGTAAAGAATGCTTGAATAGCTCTAATTCTTCTAGTCTTTAGAACAGGCAATGGAAACTGACAGAAGCAGTGTTTATATCCTACTGACACAGGGAATGTAACTTCAGACATTTCTAATAAACATGCACTCCATTCTGTGAGCTGAGTCTTATCAGAGTTTGCCAACTAACTTCCACAATTCCATCCACACTAAGCATATTCTGGCCTGAGGCTACAGGGTCTGTGAACTTCTTCAATTGTTTCTCCACATATTTATTCAAGCAGTAAACACTGAAAACAATAGCAGGGGTCTGTCCCTCATATTCTTACTGATGCTTTTTTCTGGCATCGAGACAGTGTGGAGGAAAAAGCACACCACAAGAAAACAGCTCATCAAAAGTGTCAGCACAAAGGGAGACTGAGACACGGAAGGAGGATTCAAGAGGCAGGTCTGATTTCAGAAATCAGAAGAAGGGGCAATCACAACTCTGACATTTGCAAACTTTTTCTTGCTCAACTTTGCAGCTATTCCATTAGGATTGTTACTTTAAAGTGATAGCAGTAAGCTATAAACACAGACAACTTAAATAACCAATCTTTCAGTAACTTTTTCTGTATGAAGAAAGATGGTAATTCACATTTTATTATTTAAGCTTCAGAACTGGCTTTTTTACTGTTTTATATAATAGGAAATTCCAAGCTTCTATTTTTTTAAAAAAGTAAAACACATTTAGAACCTCCACAGATTCTGAAGGAGCATTAACGTTATATGTCACAGGATTCGTGGGAATGTACTCTATATTTCATAAGTACAGTTGATATGGGATGCAAAGGCAACTTCCTAATCCATGGGGTGTGGCCCCTTAGCAACACACAGCAAACCCATGGCATGACATGCTTTTCCTCCCCTCGAAATAGTCATGTTTGATTTCTAAGGCTGCGTACAAACAACAGCTCATTCTGGGGCATTTGGTTGTCTCACTGTTATTTACAAGGAGATAATCCCTTTTTTACTTCTAGTTATAAACCTCTGATAGGATAGTGGACCATGTGTATCAGATGGTCCATCAGAGATGGTTTATACACATCCTGTTAAAAATATATGGAGACTGACTAATTTTAATAAGAATGCTATTCCTGTGACAAAGGATTTGAGAATGGGACAGATTAATTCACAAAGCTGGACCATTTTTATACCTAGTGTTTTAGGAATACCTTTTCAAATTCTATACTTCAAGTCCGAAAAAATTACAATTATACCATTCCCTATTTTCCCCAGGACTGTGTTTTGAGTTTGGCAAGTTGCTTTAAATAAAAGTTAATGCAATGAATTTGCGATTCTGTTTGTAAGTGTTCAATGCTTTCTCTTTCTAAACACATCATGAAGAGTTTCCTTCTTTACTGTTTCAAACCTGTTTTAGCTAAGACTGTGACAAAGTACCTCTAAGCACTTCTCTGGGTTATACTCCTGGCATATATTCAGACATGTTCCTAATTTCCCCTTCCTCTGCATCTTCCAGTGACACTTTCTCACTGCTTCTGCTTTTACTTTAATAATAATTAATGACATTTCTCAAGCCATATTTTACTTTGTGTGGCGAGATATCCATGCTTTTTGAGTTTTGTCTACTGCTATTTAAGGAAATGGTTGTAGAATGAAGATGACTGCCTCTCTCCTTTCCCTTAAATGACAGGTGTTTGTCACTGAACAAAGATTTTAACTTACTCTAAAAGTAAGCAGAGCAACAGCTACATGTGAAATATATTATAATGCTGCCAGTCTCCAAAGTAACTACTATCCAACTCTCAGAAGGAAAAATTAAATGGTCTAAAGGATATAGACCCAACAATTACCTGCAATTCTTTCAGGATTAGTTCTCATTGTTTCCATAAACTGAGTCATAATGATCAGTTCTTCCCAGATTCTTCCAAGGTCATGGATTTCAGGGGTTTCCAGTAAAAGCTCCTGAGCATCTTTATATACCCTTGCAAGGCTGAAAGGAGAAATAATGAAGAAACAGTAATTTAAGAGAGATGATTCTTGGAACCCTTCAAGTCAAAAAAATCCCAAAAACCAAAGAGGGGAGGGGAGGGGAGTTGGCTGTCTGTATTAGGGATGAGGGAAAAAAATAAGATGTTTTGTCCTCAGTTTCAGGTAGTCTGGGGTTCAGTTAGATTTGAAAGTCCACAGAAGTTTTAAGAGAGCTGCTGGTGTTGCAGAAGATTGGCCATTCATACATTTTTTTCATTAGCCATGCTGGTCTTTCTGGGGGCACAGGACCTTCCCCAGACAACTTGCATCTCACAGTTATAGTGCAAATCTGCCTTGGCTCTAGCCCAGGCCCAGCTCCAGCAGTTGAATGGGGCACTTTGGGCACATGCTCAACCTAGCAAGTGACATGGAATCATTCACAAACAGAAACATCCTTCCCCTCCCACATCAGTCCCCTCCAATTTGTTAGGTCCCTTCAGAATATTTCTTCTAGGAGAAGCAGGAAAACACAAGTTACAAATAGTCACAGGCAGCTGTTCAACTACTGGTTCTGGGTTAGAACATGAAAATCAAATAAAGACACAACCAGATCCTCTGTTTATGAACAAGCATAAAAAATTCTTACTATCAGGTAAAGCCATTACACTTCTTCAACAGTATTATGTTTTTCCATGCATGCAATAGTATATCTTAGTCCACATGACTCATTTTAGCTTACAGGAAACAACAAACAGGAAGGACCAAATTCTTTCAGAAAACACAATGAATTTACTGGTGCTGTAGTGAACTGGATTTACTGGGACTGACAAAGTGACAGTTTGCTCTGTAACAAGCAACCTAGAAAAGCTAGAATGTACAGAAAACAGAACTCTAGCTTCACTGTGTGTTTGACTGTAGCCCACCAAAAATGTTCAGCTGACTATTTTAAATCCTGTTCACTAGGAACAAAAGGTCAAATGGTAAGTTAAGTCCATGTTAGAGACTGTCACATGACAGGGGCTTCAATGGCCTTCACATTATTACCTCATGAATTTTAACAACTGGATGCTCCAAAGTGGACTTTGTAACAGGGAGATTTGGAGCATTTTTTATATTCAGGCTGACAGGGTTTTTTTCACTCCAAGGGTCCTTGTCTGCTATACTTTCTCTCATGACTCAGCTGTAACACACAATACAATAAAGCACTCCCACAGCCCTTTTTCAGTAATAGTCTGGAAATCTCCCATCCTCCTATTTTGCAAACAAGCTTGGTATCTAAAGGCTATGTGCTGATTAAAGTCTCACAAGTATATACCCAAAACAGGTGCTACATAAGAAGTGGCAGTGCAGGTTCTTATTTGCTGCTGCTTCATCAGAGCTCTCATTCAGAAGGGACAACTCTAGTGATGAGAAAAGAAGGCTTAGGTATTCCATGCTCTTTTATCAAAAAGGTTTGTCCCAAGACATTCAGTAAGCAGGTTCTTACAGGTTTTATTAACTGAATATGTGTTCCCCAGAGGCTTGCACTGAAGTCTCTCTCTAAAAGGCCTAAACCTACCATCATGAGCTCTGTTTCAACTTTGTTGACCATTGTTAGCATGAAACAAAAGTGCTAGAACTGAAAATTTTTGTCTTCCATTGTTTGCACACTGGTGTATCATTATCTTCGCTATTCATTCACACCACAGAGCAACTCTTTAAAATATTCCTTGGTGTGGTGAGAGACCTTTCTAAGCAAGGTGAGGATACTCCAGCCTTTCTCCCTGCATCATTCATGCCCATGACTGCCCAACAGGTGCCCAGAGCAAGCTAGTAGCAGTTCCCTAGCAACCCAGTCTCACACTTACAGCTCTGCTTACATGGAATTTTTGTAGTTGGACACTACACCTGGACCCTCTCCATGGGTTGGGCTGCGGAAACAGGGATTGTTCATGTTACAGAAGATGCCATGTAACCATGGCAGTGTTCCTGCTGATGGCATTGCCTTGTTTGGGAAGTGACCTAGAGAATCAAAACACAAAATATAAATTGTTAGGCGTCTTTTCTAATGCAGCCTTTGTGAATATAAATAGCACGATGAGTTGGCTCTCTACAGAAGGAATGGGACAGGAATCACATAGGTTTATCTTTAACTGAGAAAAAAGAACTCACCAATATAAACAATATGGCTATTTTCAACAGAAATTAATTCTGAGTAATGTGAAGGCCTTTTTAAATAGGTAGTGAGGTAGTACTTTCTCAGTAACAGAATTACAGAAATCCAACACTAGATAGCACCTTGAGACCCCAGGTAAGTCTGACCAGAAAGCATCTCACAGGAAAACTAGACATTTTTTCTATGTCTTCACTGCTAGGTCTTACACTACATGGCTACAAATAACTAAGCTTCTTGAACTGAAGTCTGTTCTTTTACCACTGGACAGTAACACTCTGCAAACAGGTCCCAATACCTCTGTCTGAGAACACCTGGCCATTACCTCTAACAAGTCAGATCATGATAACATCTTAAACATTCTTACATTCATGTTGGCGATACAGTGGATTAGCTTTCCTCAGCCAGACAAGTGCAAGGAACAATGACAGAGGCCATAAAAGCTCAACTAGAAAACGAAGCTGGAAAAAAGGAAAAAAGGAAATTAAAAATAAATTCTACAAATAGACCAGTATAGAGTCACTAGGTGGCTAAAGGCATGAGACCTCCTCACACAGCAGAAAAACCCAGTGCACGTGCCCGTGGCTATCTTTTCCCTGTTACACCATTTGAGAAGGAAACCCAAAAGAGGATTTCATCAGAATGCCAGGAAGCATCACCACTAACTCAGTGCTCAGTGGCTTCTCCACCTCTTCTAAAGAAATATCTAAACATCCTGACTGAGGTAAAAAGAGGCAGGAGGTAGTGCATGACTCTATAACAAAGATTAGATATAAGAGACAGAAGGATTATTTTAATCCACACTTTGACACTGCTGGGCTCATTAGCAGGCTGTCAGTACACTGTGCTTACCCAAAGGTAAAAGACTTCAGCATAAGCTTTACATACTTTGACCTTTACTTTTGCTTCTTTTTGTCATCATTCATTTCAATGTTATTAATTGCCTAATAACTGTAGAAATGTATGCATTAAGATCAAACACCTTATTCAATAACATAGAAGACCTCATCAAAGGCCACTTTATTGCCCAGACCTTTTAATATGCTTAGAACAGACAGTGGCTCCTGTGTCATGTCAGAAAATCAAGGACACTGCTTCACCACAGAGCAACATCCTGCCTGGTTTTGAGTCTGTTTCCTCCACTCCTGTGTTTCAGTTTGTTTTACTGCCTCTGTGTGTTTTGGCAGAGGTTTGAAACTACAATCCTTTGATCCTATAACGCAGGCCTTGGACTCTGAGGAACAGCAATAGGATTTTTGTGTCCAGACACATGGCACTTTTTTGCTCTTCCCTGTAACAGCCAGGACAAAATATCTTCAGAACCAGGGTTGTAGCACATGCACAGGAAAGCCCTCCTTGTTTCTTTACCTTTGCTCCCTCCTCATAACAAATATTATGTATTTGGTACCTCCAGCCAGGTACCAAATACATAATAATAATACTGGACATAGCCAAAGACAAGATGGGTTACATGTAAATGCTGTTTTGGGCAAAAGGCACTACACAGCATAATTAAGAACAGGTTTTTTGGAGCTGCCCTGTTTTTCCACTATAATTTTGTCTAACAGCTTTAGTTAAACACAACATATTCTTACAGCAAAATGGTAGAAAGCTTTACACTGGGCAACAATTTTCTATTTCATATTTTTTCCTCTTAAGGGTTTCCTTTCTAAAACAGAATAGTAACAAAAAGCCCACCCATCACTACCTAGGAAGTTATGCATGCCTGATCTTTTTAAAAGCAGACAAAATCTTATCAGCAGCAAAGGGCAAATGACACAATTATTAGAGAGGGAAATCTGACAGCTGTTGTGCACAGCTCATAATACCCTTCCCAGCAGGGTCCACAAGGTCTGATCAACATCCATTGCCATCCATTTGGTAAAGCATTTGGGACAAGCACTAAACACTCCAACTCAGAGGGGCAAGAACTGGTGAAACTCCTTGGTCCACCTTTGCTGCAGAGTTAATCTCTGTTAATGCTCAGATGTTGATTCTTTCTTCATCCCCAGGAAATAGAAAATCCTCAGACTTGAATTTGGTAGCTCCTTTCTGTCTGACTTAACTAGTTTGGAGAAGATTGAAGTCTGAAGCCCAAGGGAAGCTGTCTTTCAACTTGGTACAAAATGTGTTGTGTCGTAAAGATGGACCAGTGCTGTCAGATCTCTGACTTTTTCCTGTGGACCTTACCCAGAGAACACAAAGGTGTCTCAGAATTCACTAGAAGCATCAGAAAGCAGCCCATAATCCTGCAGAACCACATGATAAATAGCCAGAAATCCCAGCAACATGCACAGAGAAATGTAATATCCACACAGAGCTGTAATGGAGCAAGCACAGTGACAAGACCATATAAATGTGAGAAGCTTAAATTGGCTATGGATCAACTGTTGACTCTGCAATGAAGTCTTGCTGTAAGATGAAATATCATAAGATCTAAGAGGATTTGAAAGTACTTAAAATACTTCAGGCTTTTGCTTTACTTACGTCATTCAGCCACACTAAAAAAGACACAATCTGTGTGAACTGTAAGGTCCTAACCAGAATCACATCTAAGAGCAGCTAAGTGTGAAGAGCAAATCTAAAATTAGGAATCAAACCTTCCTGATCTAAATGGTGCTTATGTTTTCTAACAACAGATCTTTCTATGCAAAAATATAAAAATATTACTGACCACTTTTCTGGTACACAATATTATTTGTCAAAGAAAATCCCAACACAGCTATTCTATGTTTGGTCTGTAAAGAGCAGCTTTGCAAACTGCACCAGACAAGATGCCAGACAACAGGCCCCTCCAAAGATCACAAAGATGTGATTCTTCAAGGGACTTGGGAGTTTTACAAGCTGATAAATATACTAGTCACTTCATCCAGTGGAGTGCATGGTTCAAAACTGAAATCCAAAGACTAATACTTTACCTTTTGTCTTTTCCGAAGAATCCAGTTCTTCCAGAGTAGAAGTCTGACTTGCCTAAAGAAGTTCATTCTTCTGCATCAATACTTCTGGTTAACCTGTGGCAAAGGATGCATTGCCATTTCTCAACTGACAGCAGAAACAGACCTTAGAGCAAAATAACAGCTTTCTCTTATTTTAAGATTATGATGTCACAGAGATCAGTTCCTTTCATCGTCTGCACCATTTAATTTTGCACTTGATATACTATCATGATAAAGAATAGTACCTAGTAATAATGTGTGGAGAACTTCACTTGTACTGAGGAGGTATATGAACTTCTGGAGTGATTAGTCATGGTGGAGATCTATCTTCACTCTTTACAGGCAGCACCCTGCTTATAAAATCAGTGTTGGCTTGGGATGGCTGCAATCAGAAACAGAGCAGGCACTGAAAGAAATTCAATTTCCAAAAAAGAAGTTCATTTACACAGATAACAACACTCTCCTAAAATCAGAAAAAGACCCCTACACTTAAGAACTGAGTGAACACTGTACTCCCTATAGATTTTCATCTGTAAAGGGCATCTGAAACAGCAATGCAGCAAAACCTCCTACCAGTGGTCAAGCTGGGCGATGACTCTATATAAGAACTATCACAGCTTCCCTGTGATTGTTCTTCCAAGTAGAAGCTGAACAACAATCCAGCCTTCGTTATTAAAAAAAATTAAAAAGCATGTGGCAGTGCTTGCCTTTTTCTTTCCCCTTCACTGGGCTTTGGGGACACCTTTGAAAATCCTCCACAAGACTGCTTCACTGAATTTAACACTCTATATTTCCCTGAGCCCACTGCAGCTCTGACAGCAGAGCACTGCACTCTGCACTCTGCTTCTTCCCCAGCACCTTTGCTGGGCCTTCGAGCCCTGCACACAGGTGCCACCTAAACCACCCACTTTAACCTGGCTTCTGGCACAAAGGATAGCAAAGCACAGGATCAGGCCATCCCTATGTGCTGCAAGGTGAGCCAGCAGGGAAGAAGACCAGCCTTGGCTGATCAGGGCACTTTCACTGGAAGTCAGGGAAAAATAAAGTTTATGACCTTTGGAAGAAGGGGCAGCCAACTCAGGAAGAGTACAGGGATGTTGTTAGGTCACATAGAGAGAAAATTAGAATGGCAAAAGCTCAGCTAGAACTCAAACTGACAACCGCTGTGAAAAATAATAAAACGTGTTTTCATAAACTCATTAACAACAAAAAGAGGGCCAAAGGAAATCTCCATCCTTTATTGCATGCAGCGGGAAACACTGTAACCAAGGATGAGGAAAAGGCCTTGGTATTTAAAAGGTCTTCCTTGCCTCATTCATCAACACAAAAATTGGTTATCCACAGGGCAACCAGTCCCCTGAGCTGGTAGACGGGGATGGGGAGCAGAAAACCTCCCCTGCAATCTATTAGAACACAGTGACCTGCTGTACCACTTGGACACTCACAAGTCTATGAAGTAGAATGGGATCCACTCAGGAGTACTGAAGGAACTGGCAAAAGAGCTTGCCAAGCCTCTCTCCATCATTTATCACCTGTCCTGGTAAACCAGGGAGGTCCCAGATGACTGGAGATTGGCTAGATTGGCTAGTATTCTATGGTTCTATGGCAACCTCCTCTTTTACAAGTGGTTTTGGTCTAATTTCTGTTGAGCATATGTTCATATCACAGGTAAGACCCAGCCTGCTTCAATCTAGACAGAGAAACAAAGCTTCATAAAGCCACAGATAGAAGCTAACTCTGACTACTGGCAGTGCAAAGCAGAGAAACCAGCACTGCTGCTGCTTCTCAGCTGCAGACTGGGTTTAAGCCCTACCACAATGTGTGAGGGAAACAGATAATTTAATTGTATTATCCAGCAAAAAAGCATTTTACCTATAAAATCCTAAGGCAAGTTATTTTAAGAAAATGGATCTCTTTTGCTGCCCACATGTTTGCAGAGACAGCTCTAACAGATTAAATTAATCTCTCCTAATTAGATTTTTTACATCACAATTGCACGATGGTAGGGTATATTTTGCTTTCTATGGTCAACTACATCTGCTGCTCCTGTGACCCATTTCTGCTTTTTAGCTTTACAAAGGGATCTTCAGAAGTAAACAGAGAAAGCTTATGCAGGGCCTGTCACTTTACATGGGAGGGTAAAATACAGCTCAGCTTATGGAGCACACTGCACAATTTCACTGTAGCTCTATCCACAGTCATCACTGCAACTTAGCTGTTCTTTAAAGATCTGTAGTTTGTTGCCAGCAACCATAAATCATGAGACGTTCCACTTACATACCAGACCATAAAGAAAGCAGTGAGTGGAAATAGATGTTAGGTGACAGTTCTTGCATTATGCCTACAGTAGATATCTGATAATATAAAAGTTCCCTGTGATGTGCTTCATGAGCACCTATATGCAACACATAGGGTCACATGGCATGTGTGTTGTGATAGCCCCTTACCTCACACACATATGCCATAGTTTTAACAGCTGTTTTAAATATCAGAATTTTGTTTTCTTATTTCCAGGCTTATTTCTGACTTTTGACTAAAAAATTAAGTCTGATTAAATGCTATTTGTCCAGCAAATTATAAAAACATCCCCAGTAATCTCTCCAGTACCACAAGCAAATGTTTCTGTAAAATAAGGAGAATTTAAAAATTACCTGAAAAGATAGCTTTGCAAATATGCACACTTAGGTGTATTGGGTGTGATCATGGGCCAACACTTCTAATGCTCAACAATGCTTTCCAGCACCCAAACCATTTCCTGACCCATGAGACATTTGTATGCACATAGAAGATTCCCTCGACACAGGCTCACTAGAAAGTTAACACAAGAAATGCAAACACAATTTTGCCCAGACTAACTGTAGCAGTGGGTGTGTATAAATGTATCCTCTATCAATAACCAGATGTATCTATGCGTATGGAAAGAAGAGACACAAACACAGGTTGGGGCTTTCTGAGTTAAGTTTTGCACCCAACTATCTCAAACTACTGGGGAAAACCTAAGCTAAAGCTTTTTAGCTGTTTCCTATGCACTTCAGAGGCTTCCCTCTGAAATAAGGAGTAACCTGAAAGACAAGAATGGGAAGTTCTGTCAAACCAGGATCAAATGACAAAACAGCAGAGAGACTAAGAAAAGGCCCCAGGGAACTTCTGTTTCAAAGGTGTATTTCTATAAATCAAAGACAATCACAATCAGACTCTTCCATGTCAAACACAGAGAAATGTGGACTCTTAAACAGATCCCATTCTTATGCAAACCCAGCAGCGGGCTAATCACCCCAATCTGTGGATAAACAAGCACAAAGCAGTGGGAACACATGGCATACTTTCTACCTCTGGCATAATTCAGCTTACTTCATATTAACACTGTTCTGTCATCCACCTGCATAAGGCCTGAATAGCAAGGATTTTCCTAGCATTCTCCTTCCTCAAACATTTAACATTTTGGAAGATTTAGGATAGCTTTTTCTTTTACCTGTGAGTGAAACACTTTCCATGGGCCCTTTGGATCTCTAAATTAGAAAAAGAATTCCCCTCTCTCTATGAATATAAATGGGCATGCAGATAGAATATTTTATTCAGAAAGGCTTGTCTCGAAAGAGTAAGTAAGACTTGCTTCCATGAATATTATAAGTAACAACAGGGACACATTCCCTGTCCCTCCATCCCCCCCCTCCATCCCCCCTTTATTAATGGGAAGTTGAAACATTGTGTTTGCTCTATTTTCCCAACATATTATGTGTATGCTGACAAGTGGCATGGCCCAACAAGAGCAGCTCTACAGTGAAGCAGTGGGTGCTGAGGACCAAGGACCCACACACTATTTGCCTAAGGGTCACTTCAGATGAGCTCCAGGCACAGACTGAAGGTGCATTAGCAGCTGCAGCACATCAGGTATGGTGCTGAAGCATGCGTTCCAGTTTAGGTTCACCTAAACAGAACTAACTTTGTGTGCTCTGAGACTGCTCTATATGGTGAGCCACAGTGGAATGTAGCAAAGTCACTCAAAAAGTACAAACACGCTGTGAGCTAAGTTACCAACATTACCATACGTGTGCTGCCTTCGCAGAGCGTTCCGTGTCAGCTTTCAGATTAGCTCCATTAGGCCTCTGCTACACGGAAGCTGAAGAGTTCAATTTGTAAGCAAAACACAGACTTCTTACACAGAAGCAACAAAAACCTTGAAAACTTACCACAAAAGCTTACCTCATCTGTGAGCACTGCTGAAAGAGAAAGGTTTCTGAAGGAATGTTCAGCTTGGCAGCAAAAAACCACATATTCTAGATGCGGTTAGCAGTCGCAGAATAACACTGCTCAGTTGTAAGGAGATTGTTTTAATCCCCTGCTTGATACAGAACAGCTCAATCTTCAAGTTTAAGGACTCGTGAATAAAAATCCTCCCAAATATCCACTATGACCTACCCAAGCACAATCAAGCCTGTACCAGGATGTTGGTATTTCTGTATTTCTTCAGATCTGAACAAACCCCGTATTTGAGAAGATGGTTTCAGAAGGGTAGTTCTGGTAGCACCTACTGAGGCCCTACTAAGCAAACAGCTGTCATGACTAATTAGGTCAGCGACCCACAGAAGTCGGTACTATGCCAAAGCTTTAAGAGGGATGAGGCAGTGCATTACGACTTCAGAAAATGCAATTACCAAACAAATCCGACAGCAAGAGGTTTCCTCCCCACAGCTCAAGCTGCAGCGTTCTGGCATTTTGCGTGATCCACGGCCTGGCACCTGGGGCAGGTGGGTAGCATTGCTGCACTTCCATTGGAGTGAAGCCATTTCAAAGCAAGACCGAGGAAAATCTGCATGTGAACCAAAAGAAACAACAAGGGCCAAGAGAAACATTTCCAGGTCCAAAGGAAACCAAGTCTTTTCCACTAGGCGTAAGGCTCCTATACCGCGGCCGCCTGACCCCGCTCCCTCACAGGGCGGGAGGGCCCTCAGCGCACGGGCCCGAGCACAACACGGTCGTGACGCCACCGTGCAAATGTTTACGAAAATTGACAAATTAAGAAGTCACAGAACGGCCCCGAAGCCGCAGCCCCCAGCCTCCCCCGCAAGCCCCGCTGCCCCGGGGCTGGAGGGCAGGCTCGGAAAGAACCCCGGCCCCACCCCGCAGCCGCTCCGGCGCTGCCGCCATGCCGGGCAGCAGGGCCCTAACACTTACAATGGGCTGCAAAGGTTTCCGTTTCCAAAGTCGTGCCCTTGCTACTTCGCTTATATTCCATAAAAACAGTTGAAGGCATTATAAAGCTCGGGCACGTAAAGAATCTTTTGTAATGGATGTTTTCCCTGAAATAACATGGGTTTGTAAAACATCTACAGATCCCCACCCACAGGCACCGGGCCCTGCTCTCGCCGCTGCCGGCCGAGCCTGCTGGCACCTGCGGCGCTGTGGGAAACACCTCATAAAGAGCAGAAACCTTTAGGACTAGCAAAATATGGAAGGAGATGTTACATAAAAAGGAGCATGGCAAGAGCCAGTAATAACTGGTATTATGACTTGATTAAGAAACGTTTATCTGTTTCTCATGGGTCAGTATTCACTGTTGGAATTCTCTATCTCAGGTGCCTGCTCTGTTGAGTACTAGAGACCTCCATCACAGTAGCTGAACAGCTTTATTATCTTAAATTATTAAATTGAGAAGTTTAATTAATTTCTTAAGCCATTACCGGTGGTAGACATGCTGAAACAAATATAGCGAGACAATATATTTAGTGATAATTCACAAATTATTTTGCTATCTTGTGGTCCTAATCAATATTGATCCTTTCACAACTGTGCTATGAAGTTATGCTACGCTGTCTTTAATGATTCATTAACCAGTTGTGTGGGGTACATATAGTCCACTCCTCCACTGTCAAAGTACAACAAATTCCCATCTATGTGAAGAAGCCTTTCCACATATTTGTTCTGCAACTCCCAACACCAGTCTGGGCAGACAGCAGTATCTGGGACTTTCAGCTCTTCTGTAATAAGAGGCAGCTCCCCAAAGAAACGACCTCAAGCATGGCCAGAACCATCCAGTGACAGGATGGCCTTTGCCAAGAATGCAAGTCCTGCTTCTGTGGAATTTGACAAGGAATCAAAGTCCAGCCTTGTGAGTGCAGGAAACAAAAATCAGATTATGTCCACCAAACAGAGTGTGGAATTTTATTTGTGGTGTTTTGGGAAGACTGGAAAAGGTAATGGTGTATTAAAGTCCAGTTTATTTCCTGTTGCAAAAACAGAAAAGTGATTCTTCGTCTTTGCCATCCTTTGAGTCATCTTGGTGCTTACAGCAGTAGAAAGTAATATGCTAAAACAACTGTACTCTATAGTATGCAAGAAAGGGGCATGCTAATTGTAATCCCATAAAGAAAAGCACGCCACCCCCTAGTCCCAGAAGACAGATGCAGGAGTACTACACTATTGCAAAGGCCAAACATCTGTATTTTAATAAGTTAGAAGAAATCCAGATATAGAAGCCATAGAGTCACTGAAATGTTAACACGTTAATATATTTTAAAGCAAATACAACAGTGTACACATAAAAACCATTTAATACAAAGTGAAAACCATTAGATGCACCTACTAATGCTGATGTTTGGTTATTTTTATCTGTTTCATGGAAACTTGGAAATGAAGCTCTTCATTCAGTTACACCAGGTTAAGTGGTAAAACTGATCTATAGCAAGCAAATCACTGCCTTGTCAACTACCTGGGAAAGACAGAACAAGGGCAACTGTGTCCAGAAGGGCACCCAAGTGAAACAGGCTGTGCACATTTGCCCCACTCACTAAACTATACAAGAAACCAGATGTGAATTGATTGCTGCTTCTGAATAGTAAAGCTCAGTAAGTGCATNAAAAAAAAAAAAAAAAAGGCAACAGAAAACTGGCAACAGATAACCATGTCTACCTAAAATATACACATATGATACATAACTATTGCCATGCTGGCCAGTATGTAAGCCTGTTCAAGAGCAAAGCTTTAATTGCACAGATTAGAAAAATGAACAAATGCTTTTACAGAGCAAAGCACAAGCTTTGGTTTATGCTTAGACAGTGAACATTAAACCTTCCATTTTTATTACAACATCTAAGAAAAATAGCTGTTTCTCTATGAATAAGCACTCCATTCCACACAATGAAATGAAGCTCAGTGTCTTATTCAATGAACCCATTAACTGTGTCTAGACTGGGAATGTATTACATCTTTATTGAAAACTACTGAACTACAAAAACTTTGACTTATTTAATTCACAGTTCCCCAGGCCTCCCCCCATTTTTAAAATGCTGCATATATAAAAATAACTCCAATATGGCACAAAAGTGGGATTCTCAAGGGAAGGCAAAGGATAAAGGGGCAAAGGGAAGCCTCCACTGGGCAACATCAAGAAATTGCATATAGTCCAAGAGGAATTTGCACCCTATACAAAATGAGCTTCCCTGTGTTCCAGTTCTTGGATCCTTTTTGGTCTCAGTCTATGGTAAGCAGGCTTCAGATCTGTGGAGTGAACATCCTCTGAGCTAGATTTCTGTTCGTTTGTGTTTTGTTCAGCATCACCTGACAGAAGTGCAGAGCTCCTAGCCAGTTTCACAGTATTATCCTGGGCGAGCACAGAGCTAGCACTGGTGGGTGCACAAGCTTTAGCAGAAGAACCATCTCCAATTTCTTTTGATTTGTTAGAGGGTGGTTTATAAAATGTCCCTGGGGGTGGTTGCAATGTTCTTGGTGCCCTAAAGGCAGCAAGAGAATTAACTTCAGGGCCATTCTCTTCTGCTGCTGTCCTTCCTGACCCGACAACAGAATATGGCTTATTAGGAAGAATGGCTTTAGCTGAATTGTTACCAAGGCTGCATGATGATGATGATAAAGCACCTGCAGTTCCACTCTCGAGTGCTCGGATCTCCTGGGGCACATTAGTCATGATCATTGCTGTCCTTGCAGTGATGTCATACTGTTTGTACTGCTTGTCCCAAGTTTTCCGCAGCATCTGGGTGTCGTAACAAGGCAGTCTGCAGCAGGTATCAACAGCAGGGAGTGCCTTCACCTCTGAGACTTCTTCAATAGTAGGGCTTCTGCCCAGCTTCTCTGAACTTATTGCCCCTGCATTTCGTGAATTTCTTTCATTCAAAACACACGGAGGAAGTATTCTGTCCACAGGCAGGCTGACAGGGCGAGACGCTGGCTTTGTCCTTGGAGCCCGCAGCGGAACTTTGGCAATCTGACGGTTGGGCTTTACAGCAACTGTGTTAACTTTACAGGGGTCTTCACCTAGAGAAATGAATGGATCATTGTCTTTCTCTGAAGCTGGACTCACAACATCACCTAGAAATAGAAACAGATGTGACTGGATCTTTTCACCAAGAGAAATCAGCAAGACTTCAATAACCCATTGCTAGTTAGTATTATAATGGGATAACAGTTTTTAGGGATAGCTTGTATACATACCAACAATGGCCTACTCTAACCAAATGTAAGCATTTCACTAGCAGTAAAACACATACTGTACAGCTGTAACCAAAGAGAAAACAAAGAGACACTTCACTTTTTCGCTGGTGCTTTGCCATTCCTGAATATTTTCAGTTTTAGTATGTTTCAGGATGATGCACTGGTGATGTACGGGACACGACTGAAGTGGTAACATCAGATAAAAATCAGTACAATTAAAAGGGAATATGTATAATTACTCCTAAATGAAGTATGTTAAATCATACCTATATTAAACCAAACCCCTGTAGTAGCACAGGCAGATAAACAGAGAAAAAAAATTCAGAGTTAGTATTAGGTTAGCAAACCTAGGGTTTTTTATGCAAAAATACTGACATCCAAAATGCTCTGATGATTCTGTCAGACAATTACTCTTTCCAAAGCCTTCTGGTGTAGTTCCAGTGAGGGGCAATGATACGAATTTTGGAGGAATAGTGGTCAAAATACATAAATTGCTGGGTATTAGCTTACAGTGTTGTAGTGGATTTCAGATATCAACAGTCACAACATAATTATTACTTTTTTTTGTTTGCTTTCTTTAAAACAAAGGAGAAACCAAACCCCTGTTATACTCTCTTACCAAATACTTTAAGCTCTGATTCCATAAACACAGATTTTGTAAAAGCCTTTAGATTTAATTTTCTGTTCTTATTACAAAGAAATAAACAGTGTACCAAACAGTGATGAATAGGTTTTATCACTTGCTTCTGTCTATATTGCAGAGCTACATGCACTATAATCTAAAGCATCCAGGGCTCCTTATTCACCACACCCAGATTTAAAAGTATACTAACCAGTTTCAGATATATCTGCTTCTTCTTTTGTATTCTTGCTATTTTTTGATTCCAAAAAGAGTGCAGCTGTTTCTGAAGCTCTTTCACATGGAACTATTTGAATACCCTGCTAACAAAAGTCAGAGCAGAAGTAAATGACAACTCAACAAAAAAGGCACTCCTTTTCAAAAAAACCCACAAAGACTTATTAGAAATATGCTCCGGAATGCTCCAGAATTTAACACAGAAGTTAGTGTGGCACAGGTAACATTGTGGCAGCAAAAGAGTCACTCACTTCCTTTACAGCAGCGAACGATTTCCTCTGCTGCTGGGGCTCCCTCTCATCTGCTGATAAAGCAACTCTGACCGTGCCAGCTGTTTCTTCAGCATGAGAAGTGCTCAGAAGGGGTTTCAATGAGACATCAAATATCTTCTCATAGTATGTTATGAGCAGCTCCACCACCCGGGCCTGATAAGGGTAGTCCACAAGTGATGACAAGGAAACTGTAGCATCGGTTTGACGTGGTCTGATCAGAGTTGGGCCAAATATTATGCCAAGGTTGCTGGCTGACATTTTATTTTCATCACACTGTTCTGTAACTCTGCACAAAGAAGGGGAAAAAAATCAAACCGAAAGAAATCCCCAAGTGTTAGAGGGTTTCATTACTTCAGAGATACTTTCGACATTAAAGTCTTATGTCTAAAGAGTGTAAGAGACAATAAAAAACAGAGTGGCTTTGGTAGGCAGGCAGAATCTTCAGTGCAGACCACATTTAACAGTGGCTTGAACTTCCCACACAGGGTGTTTTTATGTCCTATTTGTTCAAGTTATTTGTGGCTTTTTGGCATTTCTGGGGTTAGGGAAAAGAATGTCTTTCATTCTAAGTAATAACATAGCTATAGCCCAGTATTACCCATTTTTATAGGTAATCATCAGTTTAGTACATCATCATACAAACCACCATTTGGAGGACAAGGAATTGAAATGTGACTGAAGAATGGTTAAGAGACATGATACAAGTTTCAATTTTCTGTTAATAGCCACTAAGTCACTGCCCTATCTTTGTTACATCACAATTTAAACCATATTTAGATCTCTGAATGTTACACTAATTACTACTCACCCCAATGCTAGCAGAGAATCAAAAATAACGGAGACCAATGCTTTCCCTGCTTTATTTCCCTTTCATATTCTTGTCTCACTTGGGAATTCATTACATGGAAAAAACTCCAGCAACAGAACAGTGTCTTCAAAGGCATATGTGACTTCTTCTTTAACAGTCATCAGAAAGGTACAAGAGATTCCTAGCATGCAGCACGTAGTAGTTAAGTTTTCAACATCAGTTTGCATTTAAAGTATTTTCTTACCTGTGAAGGTGTCCAATAAGGTACTGAAGAGTGTTATAGTTTGGTACAGGCAGTTGTTTCAGAAGATCTTTAATTTTAATGATGATCCTATTCAGTTCAATACAGAGTGACTGTCTTGTCTTTCCTTTGGGGCTAGCTTGTTTAGCATCCAGATCCTCATTAGCATTCTGACTCTCTTTTGCAAGTCCAATGAACTCATTGTAAAGCCGAAACAAAATCAAGGGCTCTGGAAGCTGAAGGAATAGGAACATTTCAGAAACATACTTAAACCTGAATTTTAACTGTTTCCTTCCTGTTTTTCTTCAACTTTTTCTGGTCTAGCATATTTTCTTAGACGATGACATTGTTTAATCCTTGTTCATTAGCTCAATCCCCAATCTTCCTTTTTTCAATCTACACTTTTTTCCAGAAATCATTTGCTAATCCTTTCCTACAATAGCTCCAAGACTGAGCATTTATCACAATTTATTGAAATAAGATTTTTTTTAAAAAAAAGATGATTTCAAAATCACTTAATGGTGGTGATCATAGGATTGGAATGCTCATCTCTGACAGCCAGTGTGAGGAAGAGGACACTACCATCCAGTTAAAGATGATTCCTTTCAGGGTTAACACGTTTTCAGAGTGACTCAATAATTTCACTGGGCAACACTGCAGCTTTAATTTTTTCACATACATATTGAAACTGTTCTAGAAAATTCAATCATGAAGCTTTAAAGCTCTATTGTAGAAGAAAAAGATGGATAATCCCTCCATAACAAACACATCATGACCACTATGAGTGTTTCATGATTTTTTTGTTAGCAGGTATTAACAGCAATATATCAGCATCTGTCTGCATGAAGAGACAAGAACATGGGAATCTTAAACTCCACATAAGGCAGGCAAATTCACTAATCAGAAAGGTTTTAGAGATAAACTCTACTATGAGTAGACAAACAAAAGCTTGTTATGCATATGGTACTAAAGAAAGCCACAGTTTCCATGTAGAATACATATTGTAAACCCAGCACTTTCCCCATCCCTTGTCACAGGCTCCGTGTGCAAATAAAGACGCCATTGCAGTTATACAAGGCACTTGTTTAATCTGCTGCTGTAGGACTGCTGAAAAGGGGTAGTTGTTTTGTACTGTACTGAAGAAACATACTACAGCACCTTGGTTTTCCATCTGACCTCTCAATTCCATACCTGGCGGAGATACAGCTTGAGAACATTGCTGATATCATGTGCATAGAGTTCTGAGAGCTCCACCAAATCCTTTCCATTTTCAAAAGCCTGACAAAGCTTTTCAACTCTTGATTTGGCTCCATTCACACGATAGATGCCCTAAAATTAAAAGATGAGCACAACTCTGTTTCAATTTGAGGGGAACTTGTAAAACACAGATGATACTGACAGCATTAAAATCTTAAGAGAATTTTTTTTTTAAGATTGTGTCAAACTTAAGCATGAACAAACTTGAGCATACCTTGACATTCAGTGCTCTGCTTTCAATTTCTGATGTACACTTTTTGATGATGAAAGGAATGCCATCTGGAATATTTTTAGCAGCTTGGGCAAATTCCACTCCAAATAAGTGAAGCCTTCCATGAAGTTTTTTGTGCCCACATTGAATAGCTAAAGTCTCTAAACATTTTTTATGGCATGCAAGTGAACACTAGAAAGGAAGAAACAAAAAAGCACATGGTTTGATATAATCTGACACCATAAGAAATATTTCTGCTGTTTCTCATCCCGTATGTGAACAAAACAAAAAATTTGTTAGTATGGTGTGCCTCTGCTTTAAGTTCATAATGGTTATAGGAGTCACAAATTCCAGTTCTTATACACAAACAAAACTCCCAACTTTACATAAATCCCAAGCAGCAATGAAAACTGATTTTCAACTTACCTCCTCACATTCAGCTCCATGAAATACTACTAAGCCGTCACATTCTCTGCATTTAGATGGAGCTCGCAGCTTCCGCAGTTTGTGTGTTTGTGCTGCTTTGGACATATTAGCATTTCTAAAAGGTCCTGGAGAATTTGCAGTTTCAGATGTGAGATCATTTAGACCTGAAGAGAATTTCCCTGTTATAATCATTTTAATATCTACTACTGGGGTGGTAGTTACTCTGATTTTTTTAGAATTTTGCTGCAGAACACAAGTCTGTAAGTAACGGCAACTATCAAAGTAATCAAAAACATTTCAATCACAAGGAGACAACACTGTGTTGCAGTTCACATAACAGAGACATTAACTATGAAACAATCTTGTGTAAAAGCAGAATCAAACAATCATTTTTGCCTTATTAAGTATTTACTTTTCTCCTGTATTGTGGCAATGTGAAAATATTAGGACATTTAATTCCAACTGCCCTGCATCTCAGGCAACAATTCATGGAAGTTTAATTTTACACATTTCGAAATCCTGTACTAGAGGATGAAAGATGGCTTCTTTTGGCCTTTCGTGTTTCTGAAATGCTTTAAAAAAGGAATACTTTGCAGCAAGGAAGAATTAACACACACTCATGGCAGCAGCCTCAAAAAAAAAAAAATTAAAAAAAATCACTGATTTGGAGTTTCCTGTAACAACATCAAATATTCTCTAGAGGATTCTAAAACTAAAAAGAATAGCAACTGATCCTTTTTGTGTCCAAATTTTTTTCATGCAATTTACTTAAAATGCTATCAACAACTCTGTGAATCAAACCCCTTTGTTTTACAGATAACTTAAAATTACCACATCCAGTTAATTGCCCAGAAAGCTTCTTAAATGCTCAAGCACTGATTAAACAATACCACTCTAAGTGAAAGCTTGCATTCAGTAACACATTTCCATGCTTTAAATCTAGATCTGAATTAATGCTGTTTACCACAGGTTCATTCCTAGAAGGCAAAGTATACATTTAGGAAATAAGGGCTAAGTAAAGAATTTCCTAAGGGCTTGACTGAGCAAGTGCCACAAATATTTCAAAATTAGTTTGTACGTACTGTGGACATACAATAGAACTATTTCTGATAATCCAGTTATTCAGGTTTCAATGCCTGTGGCAACACTGTCGTTATACAGTCAAAATTCATTTGAAAATTAGAAATGACCTGGTCAAATCTGGGACAGGCATTACTGAACTCATTTATCTTAGCTGAAAAGGTGAAAATCTCAGTTACTACCCTAAACAATTGGTTCCACTTTTTTCCCAATTTGCCACTTATCAACTCTACATATTTGAGCATTTCACGCCCAAGTTTAGAAGTGATCTTACATAACTCAGTATGGAGCTAAATTTAAATGCAAATGCCTGGAGGGAATGGCTAGTGGATCATTTGCTTTACCTCAAGAGGGTGACAACACTAGAAACATTCTATAGTTGTCCATACAGTAACCTAAACATGTAAAGGCAATTCTGCACCACTTCATAAAAATGACTTGAACATTATTCTTCATCTCTCAACCTGAAGTGGATGCACATTGTATTGAAAAACAATGCTGCTGGCAATCACACCTTGTTAAAGTACTTTTCTTAAGAATATTAGAAAGAAAAGCCACACACTGTAACAAAAAGCATCTTCTGGGGACTTCAGGTACAGAAAGAACATTACCACAGTCTGAAGGAGATGGTGGCTCTCTCTCATCAAGATCATCGGCAGACGACATAGTCCCAGTGGAAGGTGTTCGGGGAAGTCGTCTTTTAAAATCCCCTAGCAGATGAGAAACATTTTCAGGAAGTTCTAAGTAGCAGTCCCACCCAACTGTTCATTTTTCATGGCATGCTCTGCTCAATACTTGTCTATTTAACAACGATGTCTTCACTAACGTGAAACAGTGCAGGGAAAAGCCTTCAGATTAGTACAGCAGTGAGGGCAGCCGTACCTGGGCTGGCAGATGGAGAATCCATGGATCGGGACTCACTGCTCCCCCCTGCACTTTCAGAGTCACTGCACATGCCTCCACTCTGGTTGCCAACTGACCATGATCGAAATGGTGGTGGCCCTCGCACTGCTTTGGAAAAGAAAGTTTGCTAATTCCAAATGTCAAAGACAAAATTTGCTTTTTTTTTTTAATTGAAAACTAACTATGAGTATATTCAATTTTTTTCAGGAAAATTTGCACAAGTTACATGAACATGCAATATAGTGAAAGAACCCCAGGGCATATATTCCTGTAAAAGCTTCAGGAGCTAAGAAAATTCATTTCAGAAACTTGACAATTGAGCTTTTGCAGAAGACCTGCAATCAACACGGAATTTACAAAACCAATGGATTTTCAGTTGCTAGAGTTTCAGCTGAAGGAGTTTAGTCCACTGAGTTTGACAGCACTTGCTGTTTGAATTGTATCTCACCTTTCTTGTCAAGGATCTCGGCTCAGGCAGTTTTCCATTTGTCCTTATTATGCTCAAGTACATAATATTTTATAGGCTTTGAACTTTAAAATACATTTTTAATCCTTCAGTGTTGCATTTTTAAAAAAAATTATTTATGTAGAGATTGAGCTCCAAAAGAAACATAGAAGAACTACCTGGAATATCTGTGTTGCTAGAAGATCTCTTCTCTCTAACCTTTTGTGAACGATGATAAACTGGGCTTCCCACATCATCTAATGTCTGAGCAGGAAAATCTCCTGAACACTGAGATAAGTTACCATGGGATGTATGGACACTGTTTGTTGACTGCTTATTAAAAACCCTTCAGAAAGAAAAAGAAAGTAATTTGAAGAATGAATAAGAAATTCATGAAAAGTAATGCATTTTTTTAATCCCTGGGCACGAAAAATGGTACATTTAATTACTATTCATGAACATACATTTTTGACATCATTCTCATACTTAAATTTAATTCCAAAATTAAAAAATAAAAATATTAAAAGTGGCCATTTATTTTCAATTAAGTATGTGAGACTTTCCAGTGTTTTCTCTCCACCCAGGGAGAATCAGCTTTTCCATATGTCTTTATGTATTATAAACATTATCTTGCAGACTTTGAAAAAACAGCCTATCTGTTCATCTGAAGGTAAGAATAATCAGAAGCCATTGTATTCTATGATTATACTTTCCCCTCCAAAAGATTCTCTGACCAGCCACCTATAAACACACAGGTGTTCACATACTGTGCTTTTCAAATGCACAGAAAATGTGTTGAAGCTGCTGAAGTATCAGTCCATTTTGAAAATCCACTCTCACTGGAAGAACAGAATGATGTTAACAGTAATTCACATAAAATGCTGAAGCACCCTGGGGACAAAATAGCCCGCTGGCCAAGTTTAGCAGTCAGGAAGCTGTTCCTTAATCAGTTCTACCCTATCAAACTTAAGGGAAACAGAGACAAAAACATTCAAATTTGCATTTGTTCAAGGAACAGTCCCTTAAATTAATGCAGACTGAAACAATAAAAATTATCAAGTACACGAAGAATCACATGGCTGTGACAAAGAAAATAAAAGGTGGACAGAGGAGGAGAAAAAACATGCTCCTATAAATGTCAAGCAGTAAATAGCTGGGAGAGCGCACAAAGTGCTGGAAATTTCACGCTCATCAGTTTCTCAGGGAGCTACATAGTTAAATCCCCCAAAGTCAAAGTTTATGAGTATAGCCTAAATCAGTCTTAAAAGGCAGGAAATTTACAGACAAGAATTAAGAATCTCAGCTTTAACTTTGAATTTCCTGCCTTTTGTTGGTAGAAGTCTGACTCAAGCATTTGGTTTTTTGTATTTAGTTTCCTTTTGAAAAACGATGACGACGCTTTCCTGTAGAACTGTGAAACACACAGATTGAAATGGATATTCTGGTGCTTTAGTGCCAAGATGACTATTTTACAACAAATTAAAGGTGGAAAAGCATTTGGCATGCTGACACAAGGAGCTGTCTTTATCTTTAAGGCTTCACTTCCACATTAGCTGGATCTTTCATAGTTTAATAATAAAAACTTCTATTTCATACAGGTCGGAAAAAAAATAATTAAGTTATAACATGTCCCTACAAATGGACTCTGAGCTTTTTTTAGGCACATAGCATGAGATAGAAATCGAG
The DNA here is from genome assembly GCA_013397555.1 of Urocynchramus pylzowi. NCBI lineage: Eukaryota > Metazoa > Chordata > Aves > Passeriformes > Fringillidae > Urocynchramus > Urocynchramus pylzowi. The sequence continues at coordinate 97,578 of VZRH01008420.1, read as the reverse complement.
ACACACTTCCTGCCAAAAAGCTGCCAAATGTAAACAGTATGAAAGAAGCTACTGTACGTAGCAGCAAGGCTTGTAGAAGAGGAAAACTACCTCTTCAGACTTTCTAAATTTCTGATTTTCAAGTACTACTGCCACATAACCCTACCAAGTTCAAAATTTACATTTTTCGTATTAATCAGTATCTACATTAAAACACTGAAAAGTCAAGTCTTGCACAACAATTGTCAATGTTTTAGCAAGTATTATTGCATGAAATGACATTTTGCCTTAGAATTCAGAGGCAGATTTTAATGTCAAAATTATATATAACCTACCATTTAAAAATGAGACAAAGTGAATAGCAAAGCATGGTAAAACACCAGCATTCCTTTAGTTCCTCCAAAAATATTGTTTTATTGTTAAGCACATATGCCTAAGTGTTGCATTTTAAACCAAGCAGTTGCCACCTGTACTTTGGCACTTACCCATCAACCTGGGAACTCTGGGTTTCAAAACAACCTGATTCAACAGGAACACCATCCTTTGGCAAACTTTTCACAAACTCTGAATACTGATGACCAGGGTCATAGAGTTTGGCGCTCTCACAGAGGGACTGGCAATTAACTGGCACAGATACAACCTGAGCATGCTGCAGCTGGAACAGGTTAACTGTTGCCTGTTGGGAGAAAGATTTTCATTATTTGTAGATCATTTACTAAATATTTCACTTACACTTTGCTCAACTCAAATTAATACCTTAGCAGAAGATTATTTGAACAATAAGACTAGAAACCCTCTAGAAAATAGTAACATGCTACTTTTTACAGTCAACTTTCAGGAGACTTGCACAAGCTTCATCTGTAACAGAAACATGAGTATTTCTCTCCTCTCTGGGTTATTGAATCCTCCCACTAGCGAAGGCAATTCCAGTTGCTTCTCACTCTGAGTTGATCAATATAAACAACAAGGGCTTTTGCTATCAAAAAGGTGTTTCTGATGTTCTGGAGTGAATATTAGTCATCACTACAATAATGAAGTAGTTCGAATGCCAAACCCAGGTGAGCTCCGTATTGTCTTGAGACATGAAATGGACCAAACTCCGTCCCAGCAGACAGATTAACTGAACACTTTCTTCATTAAGTTACCTAACACTTCTACAAGATTTTATCACATGCCAGAGACCAGAAAAGGGGAACACTGCATAACTGCTTCATCAGCTTTTGGGTTGCAAAGTAGTCTGCAATTTAAATATACTTGAACTGACAAGTCTGTCTATACTTTCTACTGTTCTTTCTACTTGTTTTCAGGGTTGCTCGTGGAGCAGGGTTAAATTTGATGTTTTATTTTCTCTCCCCGTACCAGCATTAAATTTTCATTGTCTCATCTAAACTAACAAAAAAAAACCAAAACAAAACCCCCCAAGCATCTCTTGGCATAATGAATTCTCACATTCTTCAAGCTTTTTTTTTTTAACTGTACATGTCATATGCATTTTGGATGGATTTTGACCATCACTTCCTCATTACACCAATAAATTAATACATTCTACTAGTCACAATGGGTCCTGCAGTAACTGAGACTGCCAGCAAGGCTGAAGTGTGTTAATATCCATGCTGTGCTTGATCCAAACATCTTTGCTAATGCACTAATCAAAGCAAAGCAAACTGTACTCTTAAGCAACAGAGTAACACTACTGCCATCAAAATTCTGAAGAGATATTTTATAAGGATTGTGTACAAGTCAGGGTGCTTGCAAGGTAACAGCTTATGAAACACCCAGAAACATTCAAGACCCCCCCACATGTTTTTTTAACTCCTACCAGAAAGAGAACACAAATAGATTTCAAGTTTTCCTTCTTTTTCTGTTGGCATGACATCTGTCCTTTGAAAAGCTTTCTATTTAAAATGGGGCTTATGGGGCCTTCTCTTAGTTCTAACAATATTTATGTATCTGTGCAAAAGGTACTTTAAAAACCATGCTTACAGCTTTAAGAGTAAGATCACACTGGTAAATAAGCTCCCGCAGCTGTGTTAAAACATCACTTTTAAAGCTTTCCAAATAATTTCTTTTTTCTTCAACCTCTGCCATGCTTGCTTTATAGTGTTCATTGGCTTCTTCGGCCTAAAGAAAACACAAGTATAAAGAGTTGATGGACTACAGGCCTTGACACTAGAAGCAAGAAAAAGCTCCACTCAAAATGATTGTATTTGAGATTCCCTTTAAAGATAAAAGCCCAAAGGAGCATAGAATGATTAAAATTAAAAATGTCAACTCAACTTACTCAGATACCCTCCTTGGAAAAGCATTAATAAAACCAGTATAGACTTAAATTTAAAAGCAAGGAACAAAACCTCTTTACCTTTTGAAGAGCTTCCTCTTCTAGCCTTCGTTTTTTCTCCAGTTGCTTGCTGAAATCTTTCACAAAGCTTCCACTTGAGCTAAGCTGCTCCTCCTCAGCACGAGCAGTACAGGATTTTGCCTTTTCATACTCATCTTGTCGCTGTGTATACAGCAACTTGGCTTTTCTGAGAGCAGCTTCCAGCTCTTGCTGAAGAATGCAGCAGAAGAAAAAGCAGAAGAATAAACAACATTATTTTTCAGTTATTTAATGTGATGTTTAAAGAGACTTATCCCCAGGTCTGTATGCTGCAGTACCAAGTACACTGACAGACAACCTCTTACAAATGCCGGATTGCCATGAAATGGACAGTTACATCTACTCTCACTAAGCCCTAGAGACAATGTGAGAATGTAAGTGCATAACAGGCTACTTTGAAAGTTTCATCCTTTTGAAGAATTCTAGACTGAACAGTTAGATATGGAAGAATTACCAACCATTTTTTTCTGTTCTCGCTGCCAAAGTTCCTTGATATCTTTCCTTTGTCTATCCAACTCATTTTTCCTTCCAAGAAGAGGCTAGATAGGAAATATTAACAGAATACATTTAAGGCATAAAGGCTGGAAATTTGTTCTTTTAAATACTCTATAAAATTATATATACTTTTGTCTTTTCCTTTAAGCATACCTGCACAAATTTGTTAGACTGGAGAGCAGCAGCTGTTTGTTGCCAAAGTTGACTGTTCTCGATATCATTTTGAAAAGCATTAATGAATATTGACTGGAATGGCATATAATCCTAAAATTACACAAAACATGTTCTAGGTAAGACAGAGGTGTAATGACATTCTAAATATCTGTATAACTGAACTAGATTTTTAATTAAATTTAATAAATAACTTACTAAAATAGTATGAAAGTAGAAAATTACTAATTTCTCAACTGTAATTCAGTTTACTAGGAAAAAAGTACAAGACTGAATCACAAAGCATACAAAATATTAGTCAGAAAAAATAATATTGTGGTTCTGTATATTAAACAAAAATAATATTATATATACAAATTTCCATTACATCTTTCCATTTGTTAAATGAAGATCTTCTTAACCACTGCTTTATTGTATAAATCAATTCTGTATCAGCTTAAAAATCTATTCCTCAACATCAGAGTTTTACTCCTGGGCAAGCTATCCAATAAAGATTTAAGACTAAAATAAAGCCCCTAAGGCATACACTCACCTGGTGTCCAACAACAGCTTTAGCAGTTTCAGCCATTTTTGCTAAATTTTTAGCACACTCCACTTCTGTTAAAAAAATTTCACAGTTACTGTTTACATTATTACGCAACAACAGTTATAACACATGCTAAATGTTTTTTACAGTCTTCCTTTAACAAACAGACTGCAGAGGGGTCCACCTTCACTTTGTTACAGGCCTTTAATTATAGGAAATGCATGATAGCTCTGTCCACTTCAGCGGAACAGCTACTAATTTAGAAATCACATTATTGACAGTCTGCAGCACAGAGGCCTGACAACATTTAATTTCATCATGACAAAGCTGATTAAATGCCAGAAAGAGCCACTCACCCAAGCTAAGCTTTTTTTCTACCCATGCGACTACATCCTTGGTGTATTTTGACCATGCTTTAGCATAGGACAGAGCCGACTCAATTCCACTGTCATTTCTCAGGAGCATGCTATCAACCTCCTCTGCTCGAAGATGTCCTGCAAATACAGCACCCAACACAAAGAAGTGATTTTTAGACATGACCACACACTGAGAGCAAAGCCAGTATTAGCCAACTGTGAATGCTTAAGCAGCTCTGATCTTGAGTTGGTCTTTAATGCTAGTTGACTCTAAACAGGACTGACAGAGGTTTTAGAACAAATTAAAGGGTCATAGTATTTTATCTGGAGTAGTCATATGGTCAGCATAACTTTCTTCAAGAAAGTGACCCAACAAAACACCAATCATATCACAACACATCGAAGATGCTTCAGGCCTTAGCTCTCCCCACCCACCACCAAAAAAAAGGCAACCTGGGTTGGTTATTTACAAAAGAATGAAACCTCTGCAATCGCTTTTTTTTTTCCACAGTAAAGTTGTAAAGGCAGCATAGGTGTAAAAAAGTGACCAAGCAACTTACTTAGAACATTTTTAGAAGAAAAAAACCCACAGATTACAAAAAGGTGTTTATCAGTGTTAAATGAATGACCTACCTTGAATATCATCCCTTTCATGCAGTGAACCCCCAGACTCCACAGAAAGATTCTCAAAAGACTGGTGTACAAGAAATAAAACACAAAATTAGCAAAGAAAATCTCTCACTGGAACTGAAAGCTAACAACAAATGGCATTAGCTGCCTCTATTTTTTTGCAGATAGAGCAGATAAAGCGAACTGCACCATCACTCCCTCTCATCTAAGGCACAACATTTTTTTAAACTCCCATTGCTGTGAAATAAAAAGAATAAATAGCAAGGAATCATTATATACCTTTACATCAAAAATCTTTAAAGTCTGTGATGAAGGAGTTAAATATCAACCAGATTTGTTAAACAATTAAGTGAGCTCCAGCTTTTGTTAAATCCCTACCTATCTTTTAAAAACCTTTTCACACAGACTTAATGCCAGATACATAAAACAGACACCATTCTACAAGCCATTATAATCCTGTATTTCTTCCTCAAGGGAATGAAGTTTTTTGTAAATTACTTGCAGGTGGTGCACTGTAGGCACAACAGCTGACTAGTAACACTTGCTAATGAAGCCCTGAGAATCAGTACAACCTGACAGAATGTAATCCTAATAATAAAAGGAATTTAGCACATCACGTCATCCCTACCTTTGTCCTCACTGCATTTTGCTACCCCTTGAATTGTGCAAGTTGAATTATTTGTAAGACTGTGCTGTAGACCTGACTGCTCAACAGATTTAAATGAATAAGAAGATGTTTACTTTGTAACAACTACCCCCTTAAAAGCCAAACCAAAACAAAGACAGATATCAAACCCTACATAATTTTAGATGGATAAACTACTTTTGAAAACTTTGAAGCACAAAGCAGATAGAAAACAAAGGCTAAGAAATAGCTGCAAAGTGTCCTCAAGCTTTGCAAGAACAGCTTGTTTCCATTTAGACTTTGGCACTGGTTTATTTTCAGACATTCACTAAAACGGAGCACAGTTATCAATGATAAAAGTAGTTTTGGTTTGCTGGGGTTTTTTAATGTAAATGAAAACTGATCATAAATCACAAAAATCTCTCAAGAATCACTGTTTACTTCACAGCAGAAGCAGCTTTCCTAAAGACCAAAACATGCAAGGTATTAATCATCAATGACATCAAACAGAATCAAGCTACAGCCTAAAGACCTGCTTTGTTATTATTACAGTGGCTGTCTAATACAAGAGAGTTTCAACAAAATGGAAGGGCTTTTCCAGAAGAGGTGGGAAATCTATCCAAAGCTGTCCCCAACCAAACTGGTAAAAAACCGCAATAATCTGAATTTAGCAATGGATCAATATTTGGTTGCAGAGAAAGCTTGAACATTCCTAGGTTTAGTTCAGATTTTATATAAAGTATTACTGTCTTCAAGATTATGTAAAAGTAGTTAGGGGAGAAAAAATAGTATTTAGAAAACCTCCACACTTCATATTAAATTGATGCACATTTAAGTTCTGGTTAAAATTTTTTTCCCATTTCTCTAAGACCTAAATCATTGCAGTCCTGAAAACTGTTCACTCCTTTCCAGTAAACCAGGCACATGAGTTAAGGCAGCTAATCAAAGGTCACTCATTCTTTCCCATTCACCCACTGCAAATATGTAATACCAAATTGTAGAAGCAAGCATGAACAAATGCTTTTATCTATGTTCTACAACTTATCAGAACATGATCCATACAGTTTGCCCCCCTCAAGCAACCCAATGACTCACCCCAGCAGTCCTAGCAGAATTAAAGCCCTGACTTGCATTTCCAACTTCAACCTATCTCTTCTGCCTTTTTTCCCCCGCATTACCTGACTCTCACCCTAACACAGGCAAATCTCTTCATAAACTTTGAAAATTTTATCCTTCTTTATTATGCTCTCAGATCTGCACAGCATCAAATAGCATTCAAATAGCTTGTTGAGTAATCAAAGGTCAGACATGTCCGTCTGGTCTCTTCCAGTATATTTTAAAGTGCTTTTGTTTTTAATTAAAAAATATCTTTGCTTCCACCTTGTACATCTGGTTGAACTACAAGAGCTGAAATGAGAACAATTACATTTGCTAAGAGGGGTATACATATCATTTAACTTAAGCTTCCAAGTGGAATGCCTAAAGTAAAGAATGTAGACTCCCCTGCAGTCCAGAGAAGCAAGATCAGCTCTGCCCACCCCCCTCCTTGGAGCCATCCTCATCAGCTTAATTAGGGAGGTCCCTAACTAAAGAGGCAATTAAAATATTTCTCCTCAATCAACCCTCCAAGTATTTACATGTTAAATTCTACCAAAATGTTATGCTCTGTTTAAAATACAGCTAGCTGCTATGATCACTGAACACACACAACTACAGAAAAAGTTAAACAGCTATTAAATATTTTGCATTGAACTCCTCTTAACACTCAACTCACAATTTCTCTCTGAATTGTAAATCAAAGGGAAATGATTCACCTGTTAAATGTGTATTTATTTGCCTAAATGAAAATGCACTTCAGAAAGATTTCTAAGAAACTGAAGTTATGTTACCCTACTTGCTCCAAAATCTGTAATTGTTCACCTTCACATTAGGTGAAGCATGAGATAGTACAAAAGCAAGGTTTTAAATATAAGCTGGTGATTTCTGAAGCATCTAGAATGGAATTCCTTCTTCATCTCACTATATTCAAATCTCCCCTTGGCCTTCCCTCACCCCCATGATCAGAAGAGTGATCTTTTAGACAATCAATCATTCACTTCATAATACAATAATTAACACCATCTCTTTCCACAAGCACATATTTTTGCAATGCAAAATCATTTCAAGATTAAAATGTTGGCAAATTCAGCACCTTCCTTCTGCTGGTGAACCAATTAGATAAACCAGTACTTCTTCAAATAATCTCATTTAATTTACATGAGATGCTGGGTTCTATGCTATTTTATTTCATACCTTTTATCAGTGACCTAAATTGAAGTTTGCTGGAGCCAGTTTTCTGAGTAGCCTACTTTTCCTCCATATTGTTTATGAAAATAAGTTTTTTAGCAGCTACAGAAGTAGAATTTGTGTGATAACACACATGGGAGAAAGATGGGATTATCAAACATAGTGAAAGTTTGAAAAGACTGTTCAGCTGTAGCTGCATGGCTTGCTGCACACAATTTCTTCTGTGTGAAGAAATGCTAAGTCTTAAGTATGTTTCAACAAAGCCTTTAAGAAATGCACAATCGAACATTTTCAACCTTGCTGCAAGTTAGCTTGTAATACACACTAATTATCAATTGTATTTTCCTTGCATGTAACTCTTAAATTTATTTCATTTACCTGAAAGTCTGTGTCTCAATACACAAAAATTGGAAACAGAATTTGGTGCTGAGCATTTTTCAATCATACCTTCAGAGCGTTTAAAGGAAAATTTAAAATGTTAGTGTTTTTCTTTGACTACCTATAAGATGACAGTTCTTTTAGTGAATTGTTGCTGAAACAGTACAGCACGAAGTGGGCTCCAAAAGAAGAAAAGGTAATTTTGTCATAAATACGAGTCTTTAAAAGCCAAAATGAAGTCATTAACCATTTGGTTTCCAGGTTTAACAGGTAATAGTCTAACTACTTCAGCGAGCAATCATTCACATATCTTACTTTTCCCCATTTATTTGCACTTAACCAATTTAAAAATCTCCAAAACAATGACAGCAGGTAGCCCTGTCAAGTCATTGTTATCATTTGGAACTGAGAATACATTCAAGCATTTGAAACCTTGAATACACATTTTTCCTGGGCTGAATCTTCTTTTAAAACACAGATGACTCTAAGTGTCCCAGCCCAAAGATGCAGAGAGTTTCAGTGGAACTGAAGTCTCCTTTAACAGATATCATTTTACACTCCAAGAGAACGTGTTCAGCCTACCCGACTTCTCCGAGATACAGGAAGTCCCAATGACGAGCCATTGTCTACATCTCCCATAAGGAAGTCTGAAACACTGCCAGAAAAACAAAGGATTGTGTTACTTCATTACTTTACCTCACCAAGCAATTCTGTACCACTGAATTAAAAAATTCAGATAGTGTTACTAAGTCCTTTAAAAGTTCTGCAAACCATTTTTAGCAGGCATCTGATATTCTCTGCAATTTCTATACCATCCTAGATTTCCTTATTAAGGAAAAAAACAAACAGACAAAATCTCAAACAGTAAAATTGTTCTAGATGTAGCTAACTTAAATTACTTTATCAGAAAATAGTTGTCCAAAAGAAAACTAAAGCTTTTGTTATTGTTGTGTCTTAATTTGATTTAGCTCCACTGAGTTCTTTAAAAACTCTTTCTGGATTCCAACTTACACGTTTCCAAAGGTGAATGCCAATGTTTCAATGGAAGAAAATATTTCACTGAAGAGCTCTCTCTTATTTTCTTCATTAACCTCTTTGAAGTTCACCGCTTATAAAGGAAAAAAAAAAAGTAAACCAAAGGGTGAGAGGTGGGGTCAATTAAGCAAGTTTACCAGGCCTAGAGACAAATTTTATACACAAAGTCTCCTACAGAACATGCAACATTATGCTTTTCTGAATAATTGAAAAAACATGGTTTTAAAGGAGATTAGTAAGAAAGTAAACACTAAAGGAAAAAAAAATTAACACAATCCAGATGCTTCCCACAATGAAATCAGATTACTCTTGCCCTTCCTGTATCTTCCCACTTAGGGAGCAGCTTTGTGTGGAAATGTTGGTAATGCATGAACAAAAACAGTCATTTACCAACCAGAGTCAAATCACACAGCAGCAGCACCACCACAAAGCAGCTCACAAATGCAGTCAGATATTGAAACAGCTGTTTCTTTTCTGGGTAGAAATTTCAGAATTCCTAACAGGAGTAGCAGTTCGTGGGGGTGCCCCCTCAATTGAATGCAATCCAGAATACATCATTTCTGGCTTGAGTACAGGCAAGCAGAAATCTATCAAAAGGTGGTGTCCACTGCAAAACCCTTCAATTATTGGTTCCACAGTCTGGCAAAAGCCCCTCAGTTTTTCCTGTTAAAAGTGGGGAAGAAACTCAGCATAACTATTGGTGGTCCCAAATAGGAAGAAGAGTGTTGCTGGACAAATTAGATGGTTTAAAGTGGTGATCAAGTACTTAACTACTCAACACAGCCTTTAGCACACTTCTATGACAAGCTGGAATAATGAGACAAGAAGAATGATTCATCCAGAATTTCTATTAACAACTACTAAACAAGAAGAGAGAGGGAGAAAGGACAAGACAAAAAGCACGACCATTTTTGTCTGGTTTCAACTTAACTCCTTAATCGATGGTGACTGGGAGATTTTTTTTGTAGAAAAGCTGCATACATTCCTTTGAGCTGAAGCTGTATCCTCTGGAGGCAAGTTTTTCCCAGAGTTACATTGTGAGAAATGACAACTTCACATTAGTATTTTTTTTTTAGGTTTTCTTTTTTTCAATTTACTGTTTTTTAAAGTTTTCTTTTTAAGCAATGCAATATTCTTAATTCTCTAGATGTGTAAGTCACAAGTGCTCACACCTATTTTAGAGGTACTGCAATGACATACATACAGGTACTCAACCCACATCACTTTCTGCAAAATCTAACAAGGTTAATTTGTCTTCCTTACATTTCAAGAACAAATAGAAAACAATGACTTGCAGAAGTAGTAAAAATAAAATAATGTTAAAATGTTGCCCATTCTATACAAATTTTCTCAGCAAATTAACAGGCTTTAATCTTAAAAAGTATTCAAACTTCCTGCCAGGTGCCTAAATACTAATGGGTAACAAACAAAGAAAGTACAGTAATCTGCTCCCCCATTAGACTTCCTTTGTGAAAGGAAAAGTTTTTTACCAGTAAAGTAACAGAGTTAAATCCATTCTGTTTTACACAGTATGTCAACAGACCTGATCAAAATTTTATAACAACTATTTCCATACAAAGCCATTACAGAAAGTACATATTCTTCTTGTGGGCTATTTTTACAATTATTTGCAAATACAAAACAATGTTGTAATAAGCCTACAGCAAAAAACAATTCTCGCATATTAAATAACATTACCAGTCTCTGTTGACACAGTTCACTGCTAAATTACAGCTTCTCCTACCTCTTCATTCAGCTGCACTTTGTAATTACAAAAAAAAAAAAGCCTCTGGCACCTTTGTTTGAAATGAGATTCGATAAAGCTCCATAGATTTTTTTTTTAAATAACTTTTTAAATACCAGTGGATTTCTTTTCTTTTTTAAATTCAGGTTAGTTGAAAACCACAGCTTTCCAGAAACAATGTTGCATCCCAAATCATTAAGCAACAACAGTCACAAGGGGACCTATTGATTACCAGCCCCTGGTGACTGGAAAAATCATTTAAGAGCCGGCATGAAATGCAAACTGCTTCAAAATTAGAAGGAATTAGCAAAAATTTGTCTATGTATTCAAAGCACTTACCATGGAAACATTTGGATATCCATTAGCTGCAGTGTCTTCAGAGAGAGAGCACTTCTTTCACTTAGCTAACAAGACATTCATATAGAGAGCCTTTCCCTAAAGAAATGTCGTCTGTTTCACTCTGCCTTCCTGTTCCAGGAAGAGTTTTGTTAAGCTTTACACTTTATATGCCAGAGAAATCCTTTCTTTTCAGGATCCATCACAAAAAGAACAACAAATCTCAAATTTTTCAGATTTACTTCTTTTCACTTTTCCCAAAACAGGTTAGTCTAATCTCTTAGTAATTCAGTAGAATACCACCAGCTTTTTTCTAGCTTACCACCACTGGAATGCTGATGTACTTAACGTCAACTTTAAACCACGCACTCTCTTTCCCCAGGACATCCTGACTGCACACAATAGCTACTGACAACAATGAACTATAGTAATCTTGCCATGTCTGGAAATGACAGCTATCTATCTATAGTTCTACAGATTTCAAAGCAAGAATACAACTAGACAACTCTTTTAAGCAAGATTTCAGATGACACATAATGAACTTCAGAAAATCATATGACAGCGATACTTTAAAATCCAAATCCAGTACAAGAAAAGCAAGCCTAGCTTGCAGTGATCTCTATTTCCAAAGCTGTCTTTAAACTGAGGTGGGTTTGGCAATCTCATTAAAATGCTGCAGTACCCTGCAGTTTCAGCTCTTGGGTCATGCCATCAAAACTTTTTCCAATCAACCACAGATCAGGTTGGGGAACCCAAAACAGCCATGAAGGTTTTGGAAGTGAGAATCCCAGAAGTTGAAGCATTGCCTGAGGACATTTGAGCAATGCTTCTAAAACATGAAGGAAAGGCTGACAGCTGAGGAGAGCGAAGGGCAAGCAGGGCCTTTAACAGGTGATGGATGGCTCCCAGTGAGCTCACAGGCACACAGCCCATGGGACACAGCCATGCTGGGGTCTGCACAAGGTCGCTCGCTGCCTCAAGCCTGCTGCCCACACACGCGTGCAGGACTGACAGCAGCAAGGCTGCCTTGCCAGCTGCCTGCAGAGACTGCTCAAGCTTGCAGAATTTGCTCTTTGCAGGTCAGTTTTCTCATACATGATAGATATATATGACAGCATCACCACATAGATATATATGGTATCTTTTTAGACAGGAATCCATCCTTAATCCACGCTTTACTACCTGACTTGTAAGAAGTAAGAATCCAGCCGACTTCTTAGAACTGAGTACCTTTGCAACCAATTTTATCTTTAAACTCACAACAATGCTTTCAAAAACCTTTCAGAACTATGTCAAAAACAAAACAACCACCCAAGCAAACAAAAAACTCAACAAAGACCAAAAGACCACTCCCTCTCTGAAAACAAAGACTTGTAATACTTCTTGTTATTACCTCTCTTCTTCAAAACATGTAAAATAAACGGGGAGAGGAACATAAGTAAAAAGAGCAATAGTATGGAGATTGGAAATTGGCAGAAGAATGTTATTGTATTCTAGAGAATATCAACAGGCTGCCCAAGCCCCACTGTTCTACTTTTAGTTCTTAGTGCCATATCATTTCACCAGCCTGTACTTACCACCAGGTTTGGCAGCCTCCTCAACTTGAGCTGCATGCCAACATGACAATTTCAAGGAACTGTTTCCTACTCCTTCTATAATAAATTTTGCTCTGAATGAACATCACAGATACGCCAACAAAACTGAATTACTTCAGTTCAGTTTTTTAACTCTTGTTTGAGGTATTTCTTTTTGATGCAGAACTACTACAAAAAAGCCTACACTTAAATAGGAAACTTCTGTAGAACAAGTGCAATTTTCAGCTTTACCAGGAATCAGTGTTCATTCTAGTGATTAAGTCAAAGGGTGTAATTAAGAGCAGAAGAAGAGTACAAACTTGAAATCTGCATGGGATCAGGAGAACCATGTACTCTGAGGCCATTAACTATTTAAAGGCACTGAGTGAAAAAATAACAACTACAAACATGATGCTGTGCCAGAATGGGAAGTGACTTACAGAAATGGTAGTCCAAACAAGTTCCAAGCAAGATGCTTCTGTAAGTCTCAATTCTTCCAGGTCAAGTGAGGTGCCATTTAAAAAACATTTTTCATGAAGCACTCAAGTAGACATGTGTAAGTAGTAGAGTCCAAAGAGGCCCAGTGAGGCATGTCATGTCCAAGATATAACCAGAGAAATCAAATGTGTCATGTCCCACTCTTCTCACCACCATTTTCCCTCAACCTCAGTCCAAAATAACACAAGTCTGACAAGCCTGTTCTGCCAAGCATGATTCTCCATAGCAAGATTCAGGTAACATGTTACAGCTAATTTTTCCTTCAATCTATCTAAAAGGAAAAGCATTGAACATCCAAAGCAGAACAAAGGGCACATTTGTATCATTCCCACTGAAGGTCCTGAAAAATGGCCAAGAAGCTAGAAAGAGGGTCACATGCACTCTGATTTTTGTTAGCCTTTGAAATATTCACACTTGCAATAATCCAAAGCCAGGTAGTCTCTCTGCACTGGACACTGTGTTTAAAGCATGGCGCAACTTGCAATAGTTATGAGAACACTTCACAAGTCACTAAGGTTCCAACGTTATTGTAACTGATTTAATGAAGAGCAAAAGGCATTTGTTTGTTATAATAGCAGTATGTCCCTATATGAAGTCCCAAAGACAAACTGGATTTAAAACTCTGACATTATGCAAAGACTAAAAAATCAGGAGGTGGAATCACATGTAAATCCCAGCTTGTTTCTATTTCATCCTCTCTTAAACATCAGAATTTTTCCATGCCAGGTTAATTTTCTTCCTAGTCATAAATCCAACTACAGAGTACTTCCATATCTTTTTATAGTTCTGTCCTCCAATGACAAGAAACAGATGAGTCACATGAACTTTTCATAATGTCACATTAACAAAGACAGGGAAGCCAGAGGAAAAAGGATACTGGATATGTTCTACTAGCTCCTCACATTCTTGTAGCTTCCTGTTTATTCAAAAGCTGCATTACCTCTGGTGAAATAACCACAGCTGAAAACATGTGAATGCATGTGTTACACACAGGTCAAAGTAAGCAAATCCGAGGTCTGATATGCTTATAATCACCACAATGTGCTCTATTTTTATTTCCGCTTTCTCAGTACCAGCTGTCATAACCTTCAGTTTCAACATAAACTTGGAGCAGTATGATCTTCAGAAAAAGAACAGCTGTAAAAACCAGACAGGTACTAAAGGCAAACTGCCTGCACATTTACTACAGATTATGTTGGGGGGAGGTAGTTTTTTCACCAGCAAAGGCTTCGCTGTTCACAGAGAAGTAGGACTGAAGTACCAGTCAGAAAGAGTCCTGAAGTCTTGAATCTCCCCATTTCCATCTCCAGAGGTGTGACAAATACAGTATATGTCTGAGCAAACACTGACAGGCATTACCAAAATCTTTGTATCAAAGTACTTGTTTGTATCAATGGCTACAAATAGGGATGCAGTACTGGTTTTTTTCAGCTCTTGTAAATGACAGTTCAACCCCTAGTGAAAGAAGATTTTCAGATAGGCTACTAAACTCTATCCAAGCCCTTCCCCCCCCACCCCCTTTTCAGTTTTAAGAGCTGGTTTTCTGCTTTTGAGAGGTAGGGGGCTGACTCATTCCTCCAGGAGATTGCAGGAAACCAGTCACCTGAGTGAGCAGCTGAGGGCCTCTAAGTGTTGCAGGATCACTGACATGATCCTGCTTCAGACTTCTGTGGATTTTGCATTTCATGCTGTTAAGCTTGAGAGTGGTTTTAAAACAATATTATATGATTTGCTTGCATACCTTAGGTCACTTTTCCTCAACATTTCTTAAGCTGAACATTGTCCTACGACCACTGAAATTAGGGCCGAGTAGAGGACACCGCCATCTTACCACAGCACTTAAGCAAGGAAACAGCTTGTCAGAGGTAGAAGAATTATGTTCATTAAACAATTAACATGTTCACTAAACACTGACTACCACTGTGTGTACTTCAACTCTCCCCATGATCAACCAGCAAACAGCACCACAAGGGATACCCTCTGTGTTCCTGCTGTAAACCTCCAAAGCAAGTTCAGAAGTTATAGAGTTGTCCCATGATCATTTGAAATACAGGTACAGAACTATAGGAAACTATGTGTAACACAAAGAAAATGAGAAGTAGTCTGCTAGTACCTGCCAAGATCAAACAAACTGGCAAAACTATACATCAAAAGGAAGAATCCGTAAGAAGCTTGGAAGAATCCAATATATAGGAATCAGGAAGCTAAACACATTAGCATTTTAACTGATATTCCCACTTTACTGAATCAACAATGCATTTCAGACATATTAAGATAAATAGGAAACAAGAGGGAAGGCCTAGACAAAGAAGAAAAACTAAACTAAGTGTCTCTGAAGGAAGATCTCCTACATAATTTAACACAGGCAAGAGGGTAGAGATTTAACCCTACTCAAAGCTGGTTTCACAATAATATACCAGACTCCAGAGTAGGAAGAGCTGCAGTCAAAGGTTACACAGAGAAGGAACAGGTTTCTGGGGCTGGAGCAATTGAGTGCTTCACTATTTGCATTTGTCTGGCATGCAAGAACTGCAGTAGCAAAGATCAACAACAGAAAGTATGAACATGTCTGCAACACTTTTTCTTGTTGCTATTGACACCTTCATTGACACATGGCTAAAATCCACTTGTGGAATTTATAACTCTTCAACTATTCAGATTTGGATTGCTCAGAGATTTTTTCACCTGATATAAATACAATACCATCCCTACAGATTCACAGAATTAGGCAAAGATCCTTGGCAAATCTCAAAGTAGATAAATACCAGGTTTATTACTCTGTGATATTATTCTGCGATATTCAGGTAAAGAAAAGCTTAAAATCAAAGGCTTGTGCTTTTAGAATTCAATGTAGGTTTGCACTTTGCCTCCTATAAGCAGAATTTTATCACATCAATGAGAGAACAAGCTAGTTAATATTACTCTTCAATTAGGGAAGGCATTTTTTCAAACAAATATTATGCTTAAAAACTTCCTGGTTTTTTCTGTATATGTAGAATTCTATCTGTAACTCCAAGCCAATCAAGTCACTAATTACAATTTTCCATGAATATGAAAGATAGTAATTCCTTACCTTTTACTTTTGCAATGACTGTTCCTGCAGCACTAAGAATATCAACGGAATTTAGAGCCTGATGTTTATTTATCACTGCTTTTAAAACACGTAGCAACTCCCCCAGGCGTTCATGTACTACTTGATGCAGGCCATCATGATTTTCTGAAGAAAGTAAAGGAGAAACTACATTAAAACAGTGAAATAACATCCAGTGACAGTACAAAACACTTTGACAGTATTCAGCTGCATGGAATTCTAGGCCATATTGAAACTGAGCCTACTTAAAATAAAGAAATTGTTAAAAAGATAGAGTTATAATAGCAGCTGCCAATAGTAAACTTGCAATATTGTACATCGTTTACTCAGACTTATTTCTCACAAAAAGTGAAGCAAGTATACTTTAAAAAAAAAGGGGCAGTGGGAATTCTATACCAATACCTTAAGGTTTCCAAATTAAACCATCATCTTTTTCTCATGTCATTTCATCAACCACCATTTTGATAATTACATATATGAAAAAAGGTATCAACAAAAGCAGATTCTGATTGTTCATTAAGTAATTCTTAACCTGATACAAATTCAACACCATATACGTATGTTTGTAAATTAAAACTTCTGGCAAATGTTGGCTAGTTTTTCATTAAATCATCAGCAAAATCTTAAGCATCTTTAGTATATAAGCTTAGATCTACAAAGGTCTATCTTTAAGCATGTCAGCCCTGATAAGTAAGCTGAACATCTGAATTAGGCCAAATCAGAAAAATTCTCAAACACACTCCAAGATGGTGATGCTTTTTATAGCACATGCCTCTTGCTATGTGCCTCTAAATCCCAACCTCATGTAAGTTTTTTACAAAATACTTATTGTTGCATCCACAGCACAGGTTGAACCACAATCTGTTCTGTCACAGAAGAGGTGCTGGTGCATGGAATTAAAGTTTCTCATGCGCTAGAGTGCTGCGTTGCAAGTTGTGGTAAAAAGCTTTCAAATTCAGGAAAGTCTAGCTTATGAAAGAGAAAAAGAGGATCTAATAGAAGCTGACTCACTTCCCCACCGAGCAGGGCATTTCTGTGTTGTCTGTGGCCATGATAACAAACAGGTCAATACAGACAATCACAGTACAGTGCAAATTGATCCAGTGCTGCTCAGAGAATAGTTTCAACTCAGAGCCATTTTTCCTGGTGACAAGACATATTTAGGCTAGAGGCACCTAAATTTTTCTGAGGAATCCACACAGTACAACATCAGTACAGTAGATCACTGCTGTCAGGTGTGCAGGTGGGGGGGCTACACACAAATTTTATATATTTGTATCAGGTACAACAGCAAGTCTCCTAAGGACCAATGTGCTTCAGGCTTTATTCCCCTACATGCCACATATAAGGAGATTTTCTTTTTCAATTCAGACTGGCTTATACATTGTCAAAGGAAAAAAACCCTGACTCAGGAAGTACACTAAGGTAAAGACTATGTACCATTCACAGGCAATTTTCCTGCTGGAAGGGACAAGCAAGCTCTATCTAACAGGACACACAAAAGTCTAGGAAATCCATCTTACTCAGTAGTAAATTAGGAAAGTTTTAAGTAACTTTGTTAAAAAAACCCAACTATCCAGTTGTGGCTTTATCTTCATTTACACCTACATATAATGATTTTTAACTGACACAAGCACAGCTAAGGCAAAAAAATGTCAAAAGCCTGATACTCAACATGGCCATGATTCAGTGCATCCACATTAGCAGCAGAGGTTGCTTATGACAAACACACATTGATGCAAAGGCATACTATAGCTCAGAGTTCAGAACCTCATGGGGAAAGCAATCCTGGCTTGAAGTGGTTTCCATGAAAGCAGCAACAGAAGAAGCTGCGACCTTGCGTAAGAAATGATTTCTAGGGGATATATGAAAGAAGATTAGAAAATTTAAAAAGGCATGAAAATAGCAGGCAGAATCAACTGCTTCTCCATGTCTTTCAATTCTATGTAACACACCTCACATGATTAAAGTGAGCAAGCAGGAGCTTAAAAACAGAAAAGGGTGATTCTTCATGTAAGAGACCTGTGGAATTTCTTGCCAAACCACAACATGGACACAAGCAGTTTACATGGAAACAAGGAGAGCTGGACAAATTAAGTTTCCCTGTGAGTTACTAATGAGTCCATAAATGCCCTGGTGGGTCTGGCTGTGAGTTCTGGCACATCTGTGCCTTGCAGAGCAGTGGCTGCTGCTGCTTAGAGCCCATACCAGACTGGCTGCTTTCAGTAGTGTAGTTCCCCAGCATCCACCACTACTGCACCACAGCTGTTCCTGCACACAAAACAGAACTGCTGCCTCTGAATTAACTTAATTCCTTTTGAACCTGCCTTCATAACTCTTAATTCAACTACTCCACACTGTATTCTACTGAACTACCAAGCATTGTACTAAACCAATGTAACTTGCAACAGCTCAAGAATTCTACTAAGCAAAAACAGTTGAGAGCATATGACAACCTCTCATTTTTACTTTCCTCTAGCTATTCAACTTTGGCAATCATCAGAGCTCTTACAACGGGTTAGACACAGCTTTAGCCTAAGCCAGTATGGCCATTGCCACCTTCTAAAACTCAGAAAAATTTTATAGCTGTTAAAATGAAAACTAGTAATTTTAATGGTCCCTTCAGGCTTTAATCCATCATTTGTACTCCATCAATGCAAGAATAAATGCTGTTGGAAGTTCCAAACACAGGCAGTGACAAAAATGAAAAACAGCAAAGTTGTACTGATGTCCACAAACTCAAAGTAGATCAGACAACACTGAAAATATATCTTTCATTTATAGTAACATGTTATCTTATGCAATTAGAATGTTAATAGTTAGAGGTAATTCAAATTAGTTTTTTAAGAAATATGTTGTGCGTACACCTAAGTTTTGAAATTTTTATGGAGGCAGTCTTTGGAGTTCATATCTTATCTCTTCTTACAGACCTCCAGAGGCAGACAAATATTCCACAATCTTTCACCAGAACTAATTATTTTTATTGGCAGGTTTGGGATGGATGGGTTTTTATGAAGGTATTTGAAGACTGTATACCAGAAATATCCCCATCAGCTGTCTCTGTCTAACCAGGACACATGAAGCACTCCCATGAAGGGCATGAATATTGTGGTCAATGGACTAGAGATGGTCAGCACAAGGCCACCATTTCTTGCCTAGTCAAGGTGATGATGGTGACCCTGCCTTCTGACACACAGGTGCTCACTTGTGTCTGGAGAGAAGAGCCCCTAATCATATGATCAGAGCACCCATACCTATAGCCAGACCCTTTTGGCAACATGGTGGGTAGATTTTTGGTCCCCTAGCAAATCGGGGAGGGGAAACAAGGCCATAAAGCAGCCCCAGCAGTCAACAGATTATTGCCAGTTTGAGGGTGCTCAGGAAGGAGTATAACAGACATACATCAAACAGCATGATTTATTCTTGGGACTTCAATGTGACTCTCAACTACAGACTTGTCGTTATCAGTCAAAAAAGTCTCTTAGGGTTCCTTATGTGTTAACACCCCTCAAAAGACTAATTAAAGCAAAACTGATCCCAAAATGCGGTTTCTTACTATTAAAATTTGATAATATATCTTGCCAGAACAATACAGCTTGGGGGGAAAGGCAAAATAAGTGAGAAGGGAAAAAATGAAAGAAAAATCTTGAAGCGGACACAAGCCTCTTCAAGTCTGAAACAGAAGTAATAAGCTTCAAAAGGAAATGCTAGTGGAAAACAACCACTAAGTTGAATTAAATGTTTATCATACCATCCAAGAGAACACTATCACAAAAATAAGGCACTCAAGCAGGAGATTACTTATTTGTACTCTCAAAAGCAAAGGTCTGGCTACACCCAACTGAGATTTCTTTGTATTCCATCACTGTATCATTTGTTTACAGAATATCTGAAACATTGTTTCTGTGCCTCCAGAAGACAAAAGGTCTGTGACAAGTGGTGTTTGGGGAGAGGTGGGGACAGAAGTCATCAGGAACCACAGCTACACTGCATTCACATAACTGAGACCAAACAGACAGTAAACCAAAGATTTCCTGTTCAGGACAGATTTAGAAACCTCAGGTAGCAAAACAGCCTAAATATGCCAGATGAACAGAAACACAGTTTTAATGCTAAGAAGTCTGAAAATGGCTGAGATCAAAACAACGGTAGAACAAATACAGTGAAAGGAAGACACAAGGAAACGTGTCTCCAATGAGTTCCTTCAGCAATTCAATTTAACTGAAGTACTCACAAAAGTATTTACTTTCAGTTTTTCTTCTGTCCTTTGTATTGCTGCACACATTCATTGATGCACATGAAGTCAGCAGGAAATTCTCCACCAATGGATGTCAAATTGTTTTAAAACTGCTCTCAAACTTAACAGCATGAAATGTAAAATCCACAGAAGTCTGAAGCAGGATCATGTCAGTGATCCTGCAACACTTAGAGGCCCTCTCTGGGCACTTGAGCTCAGCTGCTCACTCAGGTGACTGGTTTCCTGCAATCTCCTGGAGGAATGAGTCAGCCCCCTACCTCTCAAAAGTAGAAAACCAGCTCTTAAAATTGAAAAGGGGATGGGGGGGGAAGGCTTGGATAGAATTTAGTAGCCTATCTGAAAATCTTCTTTCACTAGGGGTTGAACTGTCATTTACAAGAGCTGAAAAAAAACTCTTCCCAAATGAAAGCATACTCTGTAGAAGAAGTGGAGAGAGAAGAACAGGGTGAAAAAGCATGTATTCAAAGCTGACAAGTCTAATATACAAGAATGACAGTACAAAGCAGCTGGAAAGTCTGTTTGCCAAGCCATCACAGCAGCACAGTATTGTCACTGGCATCCCAGTCCTCAATGGTTTTGGTCACCACATTTTTTAACGGCTCACGCATCTTCAATGTAAAAGTATAATCTACCTATTTTCTAATTATACGTATTTCTCAAAGGGAAGCCTTTGTTTGTAAGTTACTAAGCAATAATATCCTTACAGCTATGGATTCTATTCATGCAAAACAAAATCAAATTTGCTCATCAAGCTCGTCAGCACCAGTCACCCTCCCTGCCAAGTCAGAGCTGGTCACAATACACGCAGTCGGGAAAGGCACTGCTGTGTCAGTTGGCTGGCATTCTTTTGTCTGACCTGATTTATTATTGGCCCAAACATTTCTGAAGTTTTTTATGTCAACAAATGTTTGCCAGGATAAGCTTAAATGCAGACTAACAGTCTTTCCCCCACTACGCTGCTCTTCAGACCCATACAGGAGATGTACATCCAATTCTACTTCCTGCTTCTCCACGTAGAATATTAAGGCTTTTTAACAGCAGCAGACTCTCTGCTACTCAATTTCCACCAGTCCCAAAAGAAGGGAAACCACTAATACAGCTATTGTTTTGCTGTGGATAAAAGTTTGTTTAGAACGGAAGCTGGTCTCACTAACCAAAGACAGGGTAGCAGTCTAGATAAAACAAATGAAAAGTAACACATCCCTACAAAATTCTTTGAATCAGAATGCATGTGAGACTGTCAAAGAAGATATTGTAGTTCACAACATGTAATAAAGTCCAGCTTTCCATGAGGAGCTTTTTACAATTAGAAATATGTGATTAGTTATGTCATGCATTCAAATAGTTTTAAAGAACGTTACATGGTGTGAACAACATGCTGTGCACGCTCTATACAGCCACAAGTTCAGATACACAGACCAGTCTCTTTAGACTGGGGGAAGTCTACAGAAACTCACCTCACTTGTCAAAATCTTACTATAAACCAGGTAACTTGGATTTCTGCACAAATATCTTCTGCATCTACCTTCACAAACACACTATACCTTCATTATGATCAGCATCTACAGCGAACTCACTCTGGACATTTCCAGTAGAATAAATGCAACTGATGAGAACCCCTAAACAACGCCCATGGCAGCCATCACCCTCACTAGGTCCAGCTTGGAAACTCTAGGGAGTTTTGAGAACTCCCTTGGTAAATCTGTTCTCCAGGGATCAGCTGAAGCGTGTGTACTTCACCTCCCCTTCAAATGAAATATAATAATCTGAATTCCAATTTTAAGACCATTTCACATCTTCTCCATAAATCCTAACCTCTTGCAGGACAAATGCGCCAGACAAAATAGTCTTGCAGGACGGTGGTGAGAACAAGCACACAAACTGGGAAGCAATTTCCCCAATATCTGGATCCAGAACTTTTTATTAAAGTTTCACCTTATAGAATGTAAACAGTCAGCTTCTCATCACTTTCAGTCCTGAAAGGATTCAGAAGAAAGAGGTTTGAGTAACCAACATTTCAATATTCAAGACCAATATCTTGGCTAAGAGACCATTCACTCTATTTAGTAAAAAAAATCTCATTTTGACCTTTATGTAAATTATATACTGTTTCTATTACACTATACAGAAGGATTCCATGGTGTAATCCTACTTATGCCACCTAAGCCAAGGAAAAAAAATCAGCATTGGAATGAAGCTGATCCAAAGTAAAACAGATTTTATCTAAAATCTCATTATTATCATCTTCCTCTATACCCATATTGCATATTAGGACACTGTCAGCACTCAGATCTGAACCTGATCCAGACTATGAGACTTCCCAGTGAGCATCACAGAGTAGGCAAAACAATCACAATAATGAACTGTGTGGAAATCACCTAATTCCTACATCTGCAGTTTGGCAAACAGTCCCAGATTAAACCACCATTTTCTTTTTGCCTGCTACCTCTGTCAGCCCCATTCTAACACAATTAACAGACTGGCATATTTGTTTGATTTAACACAGCTCACTACCACATTCAAAAGACCACAAGAATTAATCAAACACACAGCGAAAGCAAGTTTCACATTGATTGTGGTTTGACCATAGCAAAGTTACCCATGTCCCTGCTGTCTGGTCTACTGTCAAAGCAGCCTTTTTTTAGGCAGTAAACATATGAGTTAGGCATGATTTTCATTGATTGTATGGCTATAAAATGAACAAAACTTTTTCCTTTGACGGTGGTAGAGATATTTGTTGGTGGTTATAGGTCAGGAGTGATGAGAAAGCAACAGTCTTAGCTATCATATTTCTTCCTGTATTTGGCTACATGCTGCAGATGTTAAGTAAGGAAACACTTTAATTCACTGAAAAACTTACTCAGAAAATTCCTGGAAGAATTTATTCCTGCAAAATCTCTAGCAAGGCTGGAAGCTGGAGACGGGTCTGGTAGAGTCATCACCTTTCTACCCAGTGCACAATGCAGAATAAGAAGCTACCTACCCATCCCTCTAAGGAACACAGTACTTGAAGCTTCCAAATTAGCAAGATAGCCAGTCCCAGCCTTTTTGTTCATCAGTATCATGGCAACCTGTTGTCATGGCATCATTAAAACACACCACACTAAATTCATAGTCTTTAGAAACATGTTCTCCAACCAAAGTTCTAATTACATCATACTGCAACAAAAAATTTTAATTTATGGAAAATAATCAGTTAAGCAATTATTTCTATGAGGAAAATCCAGGGACATTTGATTAGGAATGAGGAAAACAAAGTAATAAAAGTAGTAACCCAAACCCCTATATTTGAAATGAAAGCATTAGAGTTTTGTAAGGGTTTCTTTTTGAGAAGAGCAATATTGACCCAGTTCAGTGAGAATGCACTGAGACTTCCTGCAAACAGCTCATTGAATACAGTACTGAAAGTAGCACTGTTTGATTTCAGTTATTCCAGACAAATAATGCTTTTGTAATACAAGAAACTGTTTAACATTTGGAAAGTTAATTGTCTATTTACTGTTAAACTACTAAATTTATTTTTAAAGTCAGGATGCACAAATTTAGGGTAAAATAAAAAAGCACCACCTTTTCTTTAATTTTAAGGGTAAAAGTTTTGTCTTTACTTTTTGAAATAAGCACCCTGTATATGCAAGCTTGCAATTTTTGCAGAAAAAATATCCCTGGATAGTTCTATCCAAAACTATCCCCCATTAGTTAATCCTTCCAGACTAAGTTCTCTCGCATGATGGCTTTTTCGTTATATATCACAAATGCCCAAATAAACCTTTCAAATTTGTCATTTGCTATTAGAGACTGGCCAAAATACAGCAATCTATCCATTTAGATTGAACCACTAACCATGCTGATCAGCCTCTGATGTGACCTTGAGCTGTGTTGGTTTTTGTTTTTCATTAAACTGGGCTAACGTTCCTACCCCATTTTATTTATGGACCAATTCCGTACTTGTGAATTCAAAACTTTTGTAAGAAGTCCTTCTTGACTACATATACAGAGAAAACCCAGACTAAATTAATTTTCAGAAATTAAACTTACAAAAATAAAGATGTCTTAAAACAATCTTTTCAAACATCAATAAAATAGTTGTATATGCAAAATACATCAGAATAATCAAAAACCTTATAATTCTGCTTACACTGAAAGCAGTTACCTATTTTCCTTTTGTTGGTTTGCCAACTGACATCAGCAGAAAAGTTGTTACTTCACATTTGTCTCACATTTAAATTCATGGATGAATTCCCCATTTGTTAAAGTGGAGAAGCCTTTCAGAAAATAACTACCACAATGCAGTTTTAAATCTATTTCAATATGCTGTACACTACATGTCTAACTTTTTTGTTCTACTAGCCTTGAGATTCCAGTCAACCAACCCAGATGTGTTCAGCCACGCAGTTTAATCTTTAGAATACTTTAATCTTTTACTAAACCAAAATTTAGAGACCAAAAACCAGTAATGAAAATTGCTAGTGTTTCCTTACTTACCTGCTTCTGACAAATGAGAATGAAAACACTACATGGTCATTTTAGTCACTGTTCATTTCTCTGAATCTTCCCTGAGATTAAGACTAAAGCTAGGTGAGGATAATGCTTCAGCAGTTTTAGAACACATTTTAAGTTAAAACTGTAAATTGTCAAGTGGACATAAGGTTATATTCTTTAGTATGAATACATTAGCAATAAATCCAATCAGTCACAGTTCACAAAAAATCATATCCATTGGGACAGGCAACCGTACATCTAGTAATGGCTAGTTACTTATTTCTTATTCAAGGATATTTCACTAAAACTTAGTCAAACAGTCACCAGACTGAACAGCTGCCAATGGAAGACACTGTTAAAATAAAATGAAAACTCTTGTGCTCAAAGCATTTATGTTCCTTGCACACTAGTTCAAGTTCCGAGAGTATAGGAAGTAATATTCACTCAACACTTACAGTACAAATTTAATGAAAAAAAAGAACAAATCACATAATGAAAGAATTTCTAGCAAGTTGATCATACCATATCAAACTGGCACACAGAAAGGATAATATGAAAGTTATAGTTTAATAATTCTAAATAAAATTAATTTAACCTTTGGTAACCAAGATCAAGAGATTATCAAACAATACTTAACCTTTAGCTCATGTTAATTTTAGTCTAAAATGCTGTTTGTTCTACATGCCTGCTCCTTCCACTTTTAGCCTAAGCCATTGGCTGAGTGAAGAAGCTACTTTGTTGCTGCCTGTACAACTAGATTTCAAAAGACCACACAAAGCCAGGATTACAAGAGAATAAGGTGTTAAACAAGGAGTGTGTCATTTTGTGCATTTATTTTAAAGGATTTTTTAAACACAACTATGGACTGCTATAGGATGTGACAGTAGTCCATTTCTGGTTTGTTGATTAAAAGAAAAAAGTTACACTTTAAAATCAACTTAGATTTAAAGCTGTATTCAAGTCCCTAAAAGCAGCAGCTGGTAACATTAGTTGACTAGAAAACTGGTGAGCATAAAGGATTAAGGATTATTTGAAGTTCCTTCACTGATGTCCTGCTGAAACAACCACCCAAAAGAGTAAAACTTGGCTGCATAACTCACACAGGTGACATAGCCGTTTGAATGGTCCAAAGGAAATACTTTTAAAGTCTTCCCATTTACTAAACTCAGGAACAGTCAATCTCCACTGCAATATAACATTTTGATATCAGTTAATTCACACCAAAGCATTTTTGAAGATCTTTGTATAAAGAGAAAATGTGGTAACACTATCAATAAGGCAGCAACCAATGTCACACTGGCACTTGCACTTCCCAAAAGATAACAGTAACTCACTGTAATCTCACCATGAGTTTTTAACAGAGTAGTATTTCTTCATAAATACCTCACAACAGAAAGGTGAGAAACAGCAGAATTCATTTGCTTTGTGATTCTGGATTTATCTGCTTCTCCCTAGTACCACTGAAGCTGTCATTCCAGGCAGTCAATGCTAGATCAAGAACTTATATGCTTCCCACCTATTGCTTTCTTTCCAAATTAAGTTCTCAGTCACCTTCTCTAAAATCTCATGTCTAGTCATCTGAAGCTAACTACAGCTAGAAGGAGTTCTCCATTGCGTGCTGAATTTATTTGCTTGTCCTTAACACAAGGGCTTAAACATGAATACCCGAAAGCATTTAATCTGACCACTCTGCAGTCGGAATCCTACTGTTAGCTTCCCCTTCACCACTGGCATCAGCTATTTATCACAGTCACTTTCTCAAAGCCCTTCACAAACTGTCTTCACTCAACTATCACAATTCATGTGTGCTGCTAAGCTTTCAGATAAACAATTTGCAGCTTGCTCAACACAGAACAAAGCATATAGAACTACCCCTCAAAAAAGCTGCCTCCTTCAACTGCTCCTCTGTTAGGAGTGGATAACCCTCTTGTGAGCTGAGACCATCCTGACTGCCAATCTTCACTGCTCTGCACCTCCACCACTTTAATGACTCCAGTAAACACTTTTTTTCCCCACTTCTTGTCAGCACTGGACAACTTCTGGAGAGATCTTTTAGTTCCACAGTGGTGGTAGAACAAAATAACTTACATACCCTGTACACAATCAATGAATGAAATAAAAAGTCCACAGGAGAAACAAACAAAAAAACCCCACAGAAAAGCATTCTACTAAAGAATTCATTCATACCACTATAAACACTAAAACAGCAAGATAAATCTGTGAACACTGAGCAGTCTTCAAGCTTCAGGAATACCATGTCCATAACTATTTCAGTGACATCTGAGTTTAAAAGCAGAGCCAAGAACATAACTGTAGTCCAAAAGTAGAACATTAACTGAGATGTTACATTCCCTCACAACACAGAGCCCTAAAACAATCACACCTGCATAAAATGAGAAAATTTAAATACAATAAAATACAATACTTAAAGAAGAACTTGGAAATGCTAAGTATCATGCCAAGTCCTAAAGATGTCAAAGCCTTTTTCTGAAAAGGCATGAAGGTGCTTTATATCCACCATACAAATATACTTCCTGCAACTTACTGATCTACAATCCTGCAACTGACATTTTCCATTATTTTTTCATTTTTAATGCATCTTTGCTTAAATTTCCTCACTAGGTCTTTCCCATCTCACAGACTTCTAAAACCAGGAAAAAATTGAGATATTACAAGAGTTAGAAGAACACCTGATTCCTTCCAAAATAAGAACCTTCCCTTCCCTTTAGCATGAATATGTAGCAAGCTCCACAATCCCACAGTCATTCTGTGTCTCACAGATAAATAGCACTAACAGAACTCGTACCAACATCATGAACTGCTACAACACCCACCTGTAGGCCCTGAATCAAAGTTACACACAGCAGAGAGAATCAAGATATTTGAAAAAGGGGACATGTTATATTACTAAAATAGCTTAAATATCTGAAGTAGTTCAGTCATGACAAAGAAAACAGGACTGAAGAGGTAAGTTTTGTTAACTTAAGATTAAAACTGGTTTATCAACTAAAAATAACTGTAATTGGCAAGTAAGAATTCCTACATGCTTTTAAAGATTACTCCAAGAAATTATTCAAGCAATAAAGGAGAATAAAATGGGGAAAAGGAAAAATCCTTTGTTCAGCTAAATCTCAGCCTCAATAAAAGAAAATTCCTCAAGTGCTAGGTTTTGCATTTACACTGTTCTGTAACGAATGCCATTAAGATGAAAGTTTAACTCACACATAAGTATTTTCTACAGCCTTACATGAGTCACGTCCGTCTTCCATAACAAGGGGCATTTTAGGCAGACAAAGGAATAAGCCCCCATAAAATCTCTATTTTCCTGAGGAAAGGGAAACAGCTACGTAGGAAAATCAAGGTCCAAGCTCTGTATCAAAGCCCCCACCCTGCCATGCTGTTCTAACTCTAATCCATTACCAAGACATTAGCTCTAACAATCAAATCACTAGAACTGTCAGATTAGATGAACATTTGACCAGAATTAAGCAACAAGTCAGCTGCAGTTCTGTGACCTAGCTACATAAATAGAAAGAACAAACACTTCCAACAAAACTGATGGAAAAGGAATGGTTTAGTCTATGAAACCTTCATGAAGTCAAGATCATTTAAGATGACAATTACACCTGTTAACTCTATACTGTCAGGCATACAAAAATTATTTGCATTGATGTTCTTTTATGTTGCAACTTTGATAAATTGATGCATAAGTAAAATGAGAAAATTGAATATTTTTGTGGATATGCTATAATACATTTTGTCAAGAGTAGGAAACTCATTTATGGAAAATGTTTTCTGTTTCGTTTTTAAACACAAGTTCCTATATGTACATAGGAACTGCTGTTTAGAACACAAGACTTAGACTGAATATGGGTCAATTATTATCTTTCAGATGTTACGACAGAGTTGTTTGAGAGATACAAGTTGTTTTTTGGTTCAAGTGTTCCTGATCCTTAAGCTGTAAATTATATTAGAAGGATTTTTGTTGTTGAAAGGCCAAGCTTTACTTTCAAAAATTAAAATACTACTATTCATCCTCTTCCTCACTAGTGACCTTTCATCTTGCTGATCTTGTCATTTCAGTTCCATTAGTCTAGCTGCTGTGATGGAAAGGGAAGCTAATTCTAATTAACACTCCAGCTAAGGCTCTAAGTGTTTTGAGCTCCTTTTGTACATTAGATATGTGAAAAGGAATAAGAATGAAGTTTTTCCTTGTATTACTTTTTTTTGCACTTCAAAAGCAACATAAAAATGAAAAATTCCTTTCTTATAAATAGCTCCGAGTTTTCCCAAAAAAGATGTGTTAATTATTTAGGTCAACCAAAATATCTGACTGCACATAAAGGTTGATTTTACATTTTAAACGCTCAGGAGCCTTCAAGATACCCCCCTCCTGACTGCTGATCTTGGACACTATAGCAACAAGTGAACATTTGTTCTGAAGGAATGTGGAGTATGCAACTGGGGGAGGGGTAGTACTATCAGCCACAAACTTATCTCCTGGTCCACTAAGTTATTATTTAACTTCAATCTGCTCTGGAACTGAAGAAACAGCATTTACTATCCAACATTAGCAACAAGCATTTAACAGGCAGCTTACACTTTGACTATGAAGAACATAGATTTCCTTGAACTCAACTTCAAGAGGAGGTTGGTTTTTTCCTCTTGTCAGAATAGTGGAAACAGAAGAATTGTTCCATGGCTGCAGGTGAATTAAGCAGTGCACTACCATTGCAAACTTGTAAAACCAAACAAAATACCCAGCTCCTCTGGCTCTGGTCACAGTGTCTGGAAGTCCAAGACTCCCTGACTAAAGCCTGCAGCCAGCAAACTCAGAAAACAGGAGGCTTGGGCAAAACAGACTGTGGGATGATCTGGTGTGAAATGAAAAGAAAGGTGGGAAGTTTTGCTCTCCCAGATTAAGTGCAACATTCCTGGGGAAAGCTATGGTTCATAACTATGCCTGCCTCCCATAAACTGACTGTAAAATACCTTTTTTGCACTGCTGTGGGTTTGCCTTCATCCATGCTGTACATCACACTTTCTCTGCCTAGCTTCTCAAGTATGAGGAAGCTGGACAGGAACATGACTCAGGGCCAGGGATCTCAGTGTTTTCTGTCCAAGGGAGGGACCAGAAAATGGCAGCATGAAAGCGAAGGAAGCATGGGGAAATGACCAGGAGGTCTCTGGCTTGCTCTGGTCCTACAGCTACACTAAAAGAAGCAGCCTGTCTAATTTTTTTTCCTCTGAATTTTGCCATTAAAAAACCCACAAGAAGCTCTTAAAAAAAGCCACCTTTCAGTTCTTAGCAATAATTTTACTTGTTAAAGAAAATTTAAGGAACTATTTACTTTGTTCTTATCCTTGTTTATATCCTTCACATCTTTTAGCTTGAAAGACTATTTCAGATTTGTGCAAGGACAATTTCAGTTTCAGATTGATAGAACTTCTACTTAGCAATGACTACTACTTGGAGATATGTGAAAGGGTGTACTAAGGAATTTCCAGGTCAGAAAGAATGGAAGCAGATATGACTTTGCATGTAAGAAGCAGGTTTCAGAAAGGCAAGTTTAGATGATGACTGTCAAACTTAAGTGTGCCAAAAGCTCAGTTCTAAGGTGACTGTTTAATTTGCCATCTACAAAGGGCATCCCCTGCTTGCTGTTCTCCCCACCACCCCTCCACCTTTCATATACTCCTGTCAAACTTAGCATTCAATAAAGGAGACAAAAGAATTCATATAGGTTTTAGCAGTGTATGCTGTCATGCCAGCCTGGAGGGTCACACCACTCTGCCTAGAGCCTCAGTCTTGCTCCACTTTAACCTCTGGCCACTTGTTCCTTTGCCGGCCACCTTCTCCCTCTTTGCTGGTACTCAGTACAAACTTACAGCCAGCCCATGGAACTGGATGGAACATGCATCTGGCTAAAAACTAGTTCCTTTCTTCCTGGGACTAGTTTTCAGGTAGATCTGCCCCCAAAACTCAGCTTGCTATGCAGTCACCAGTGTCAAGGAGAAACAGTGAGATCACAGCAGCTCATGTAGAAGTTTCTTTGTAAATTGCTGTGGAAATAGACTATCAGCATGTTTAAAACAAAACCCCAAACATAACAAGCTTTATAATAAGGAAACAGCAGGTTTAGATGCATCTTGAGGATTTTAAAGAGTTACAGAACTATATCAACAATTAAGCTGCTGATGGAGAGGGGAAATTAAAGGCAATTTCTCCAGGAGCACATCACAAGTTATTTCCTGCAGCTGCCCCAGCCTGGTTTAGTCCTGGCCTCCCTGCTACTGAGGCTCAGACACTTCTGCTAACTCTGCCATGGGAACCATAACACCCAAAGCAGCAAACACAAAGTTGTCAGAATTCACCTTTCAACTTCTAATTTGGTTCATCAAGAGGATGAACAACCTTATTACAGGCAAATGCATTTTAAACATGCAGTTAGCTCCTCATGAATCAAGTTTGAATAGAGCTACAAAGTACAAAAAAAATGATATTTTAATAATAAATCACGAAATTTTTCTTCAGATACTGCAAGCATATTACACTTCGACAAATTCTGGAAATTATAAACCTTAAAATTCCACTTTAGACTATTTGTCAACATCCTCAACAATTTTTAATTCTGTAGTATTATTTATTAGTTACTAGACAGTTTTTTTGTTTTCCCTCTTTTTTGTGCTACATGGAATAAGAGAAACAATGTGTTACACATTACATGGATCCCTCTTCTTTTTTCTAGCAATTCTCAAAGGTCATTTAATAATTCACAAGCAGGTTGCTTACACATTTGATAATCACTATGTTTTCACAGTTCCCAAAAGTTAGCTGCCCTGACAGCTTTTTCCTTTCCCTTCTCCCAAAAAAAGTTTCTTATTTATCAAACAAAATACTACCCAGCAGAAAACCAGCACCATCTTCCACAAAAAGTCCTAAGAGATCAGTCCAACTGCCCTCAAATCAAAACAAATATAAAAAACCTCTCCTAAATGTTGCTTCCAGAAACTGCTGCAAAGAAAAGTAAATACTTTATCAGATCCTTGTTTAGAGCAGTTTTCCCACCTACCCAGCATTTATAGTATAAGGTGTCATTAGACAGGTAAATACATCCAGTTTAAGGTGTATCAAAGACAGCAGCTTTCACTGAGAAACATCAAAATTGGAATAAAGAACAAACAGCAAAATTGCACCTACTATTAAAAATTATCATAAATTCAATCTGTAATCTTCACTGCAGTAACTAATGAGCTTCAATTTCCCTAGCAAAACAGGACAAACTGACTTTCAAGAACACTGCCTCAGAATAAAGGACAGTAATATTTTAGACTATAAGAAAATAAGGAAATAAAAGCTGAAATGCTAAAAATACTGCAGAGCCTTAATCATACTAAAAATAGGGACAATATACATTATCAAGCCAGGAAGGGCTGAAGAGAAATCATTCACCTTTGAGCCTCAGGCACTATATTCAGTAAATAGCTTCTGATTTTAGTGTAGTACGTGATTAACACCAATCTCCGTGGTGCTAAAAGAAGGTTTTGAAGTCACTAGAGATTACAAGTTCCTCATTTTGAGGAAACTGTTTACCTTGAGACACCTTTAGAATTGTCCCACTGGGGTGAATATCTTATCCTTCAAAAATAACAACCTGATAGGTTTCAAGTTAGGTAGCATTCCTTATGCTTTTGAAAGTATTGGTGCTACTGTAAAGAAAATGCAAACATTCCTGACCAGGCCATCCAGCTTCAGCAGTACTTTTGCCTCTGCTTCAGTTTAAAAAAAAACCAAAACAAAACCACCAAACAGAAACCAAAGCAAAAAACAACCAACCAAACAAACCAAAACCAACCAAACAAAAACACAAAACCCCACCAAACACCCAGCAAAAACAAACAAACAAAACCCCCACCAAAAAAAAAAATCTATCAAACTCCAAAAAATCAGACACATCCTGATCCTCAGAGAAATCTGTGATGAAAGATAATAGCTTTATCCTGCTACTCTGGTTCTAAGATACCTAGGAAAAAAGAGCATACTAGCATTTTAGAATGAACTACAATTTACATTTGTTGAAGATAGGATGAAATTGAAGAAAAAGTTTTTGCTCATTAAAAGGATGCAGAATTACCCACATGAAGGACACAATATCACACTTTGATGATTACTTCAAAGTTTGTGATAAAGTAAGCAAAAATTCCAAAATATATTCTAAAGTACAGTCAAGACATTTTAATTATATTAAAATGTAATTATTCCTGCACTTTTAAACCACATGCAAATTTTACCCTTAGAGCTAGTCATTATGAAACACAGTATTTCCCACAGTCTCAGGGACAGACCTTAAGGTATATATTAGATTCCTAAAAAAATAAAGTTGCAGATGTCACAAAACTAGTAGCTACGTACCTTCAGAGTAGGGAAACAGGAATGCTTTCTCCCTCTCTAATGCAATACAAACAAAAGCTGCTATGTACTGATTAAATACTTAATTTCAATACATAATTAGAAGATATTTTACGTATCCTAAATATTCTTTTGCATGGTCTTTTTAAACCTGAGAAAATGAATCTCATCTGAGAAAGACCACACAGTAACATCATTTACTTGAAACAACAGTAAAATTTATTATATGCAGTAAAAGCTTGGACTGTAGTCACCAACCTCATACATAAACTCCTATTAAACAGATTCTCAACTTTGCATATCAATGCAGTAAGCAAAGTTTATTTGAACTGGTAGATTCTCTCATACAAGTCTGTAGGAGTTAGGTTCTGCATGTTTGGGACAAGAACTGACCTCTTCAAGTTACAGGATTTACCTTAAATATACCTCACACACTTCAAAATCTTTAATATTTTCAATACTGTGGTCAGGTTTTTAAGTCCTCAGCAGGTCTCCATGGGAAGCAAACAACTTCTCAGTTCCTAAAAATGCTTTTACCATAGGAAGTTATTTCTTTTATCTTGAGTGCCACTACTCTGAAAATCAGATTGGCCCCAGCCTTTAGACTGTACTCCCCTGTGTGCCCTACCTTTGCAAAGAGGGGTGTAAGTTGAAGGCAACAACAAGGTTCTCACAGAATGGTGACAATCTCTTTTACTCTCTGCCAATAGCTGAAATGTTACTGTTGGAACTCAAAGCACAGAGAAAACTCATCAGCTTTCAAGCCATTATGTCCTAACAGTTTGTCCTTGGGATATACATTAGAACAGAAATAAGTAAACCTGGGGCACGTCAGGAAAACAAAGCCACCCATAAAACTGAACAGTCAAATGAACAGCACTAAGAAAAGCACAAATTATAGGAAATTATCTGAGTTTTCTGGGTATTAATTCAACACTCTCAGGTCTGGCCTTCCAGGCAGGAATTGCTAGGGAATTGTTTTCATTGTCTTCTTATCAGAAAAGAAAGAAGACCGACTTATTTTAAAACTTCTCAATAAATTTAAATTATCTCTAACTACATAAAGTACAAATGCTACAACTGAAGACAACCTTCCAGTTCAAACACAAAAACACAGTGACAACAACTGTCCTTACCAGTACTAGCCACATGACAATCTTTCTCAACTGGAAATTCAGCTGAAGGCTGGACCAAGAGACTGATGCACTCACTGCATCAGTTGCAATAACCACCACTACAGTTTCAGCCTGGCATCAAGCCAAATTAAATAGAAAATTTGTGAAACAACACTGGATTCATTGACCTAGGTTCAAAAAAATGCCCAGAGCTCTCTAATGAAAACAACAGTAAAGTATCTTGATCTTACAGTGATCCCCAGATTGGATCACTAATAACAGAATGTTACATCCAATGAGTACAAGGGCTAAAGGACAGCAAGAACTGAAGGGTATGGAACATATGGTACTTCACTCAACACAAGAGACAACTGCAGCTCCCTCATGTCCAAACAGCTGTCAGACTTTTAAACTCTACAGTTACATTCAGAGTGTTTTGCTTGCTGGTTTGGGGTGCTTTCATTGGCTGGCTGTTGGTTTAGGTTTCCCTTTGCTGACAGGCATCAACAATTTATTCAGCATTATGACCAGACTACTGTAAGAAATGGAATCATGTTAGCATAAGGAATGCGAGGAGAAGTAGCCTTGAAATCTACAGAACATTTCATTTACCTAATACTCCCCTCAAGAGACTTCAACTTACTCCTCATGTGACAATCGACTCACATTGGTACCATAACAAAACACAGATCAACTCTGTGATCCCAAGGCATTTATGCTCTAGTTTAGACACAGTCACATGTTATAACCCAAAATCTTTGATTTGCCATCCAAGATTCATCAGATGAATGTTAAGTGAACTACTGGTGAGTAACTGCTGGGCTCTTCCATGAGAGCTCAGGTACCACAAACAGGGAACACAAGCATCAGTCAGTATGAACGACACTGAAGGCACACGCCCTTGGCAATCAGCTGCCATCCACTGCAGGACCCCAGCAGCAGAATGGGGACAACTGGGAGCCACATGGTCAAGCCTGAAGCTACTGTGCATCACGAGTTTAGACAATCTGCCAGAGGGGCAACACAACAAGTCACAGCTGATGCAGAAGCTGAGGGAACAGTGGTTAGAAGCTGAAAGACCTACAGGAGTCTCTAGGCATGCTTACCAAGCAAATACAAACACTCACTGATGCAACCCTTCCAAAAAGGAAAAAAATTAATTTCCTATCCCTGCAACTGATTCCATCTTCAAATAACTGATGTAACTAATTTCAGGATGGTGGTAAGCTGCAAGCATTACAAACCAGAATTTTATGTACAAGAAGTCTGTTCAATCACCTTGGTAAGTTTTTGTTAGCTTTTGGACAGACAATTGTGAATGTTTCCAAACATTAGAAAATGCAAACCAAACTATGCAGCTTCTAGAAGGCTGTCTCCAGCCAGCAATAAGCATGGCCAGTGTTACAGAGCTCACTATATTATGGGGACAAAGGTCAAAAAGAAAACTCCCATCTATGGAAGAGAAACATCTTTTCTTTACAAATTATAAATCCTTTAAATGGACAACACAGTTTCACAAATTGATTATATACCATATTATAAAATAGGATGACAACTCCTGTTTTCCATGTTAGTTTTTTTGGATTTTTTTGAGCTCAAAATTTTAAACTGACAAGTAGTTAATTACTGCAGCACAGCAATGGGAACACTTCAGTGTTTTCAAAGTCCTTTCCTACAGGATGCCCATTTCATTCTCAGTAGGTACCCAACACCCAACCTCACAAATAACTCTGCTCATCCTGTGTGCTCAGCAAAAACTATGAGGACATAAAAGAGATCACTAGTGTTAAATGATTGCTTTTTAAAGAATTGTTCACACATATTTTAGCAGCAGTATTTCAGCTGTATGCACACTCACTTGAACACAGAGGTGACGGTCAATGTTCAGCACTCAGGGCACCTTATACAAAACTGCTCTAGCTATCAGTTCAGATATTAATCTCACAAAATTCAGATAAAAGCTTCCCTGCTGATGACCAAAACTGGACTACTGGTATTGCCCCAAAAGGAAGAGGAACACAATTAACACACACCTCCTGTGAGCAAGAAAATTTGCAGTTTCCACCTGCTGGCAGAAGACAGTAAATACTTCTCTTGCAAAGGAAGACAGTGAAGCTATACTGCACCTTAAAACTCAAACTACTAATGTGGAAGACTTTCAAAAACAAAATCAGCCTAGAAAACTGAAATATAACCAAAATAGTAATGGAATTGTTTGGAATTACAAAAACCATTTTAACCATTCAGGTGGTTAGAAAACTAATCAGTCAATGGTCTCAAAGCAAATTTAAGCAGACAGCCTAGACAGCCTGCTAAGAGCTTATTTTCCCTTGTTATGATTATGAAACAGATTGCACTGTTCTGGTGAGGAAATGCAGAACCCAAACTAAAAACCATCACTTCCTGTAATCACCATGCTGGGGGTGGGGAGGGAAGAGGAAGGGAGGATAACTGGTGAAGGTAAAGGGCAGGGGGAAACAACCATAGCAAACACTAGTTAAAACCCACAAATGGAATTAAGAGTTTCAGAAAATCTAAGAATTCAGAACAACTGACACACCTTCTGAAAGAAAGGCTTCCTTCAAATATAGCAGCACATCTGCAAATTTTCTGACATCGTTCACCAGTTGCATGATATATTCTGGATCCACAACAGGAGTATCATAGCAGTCAGAGTTGGAGCTAATGCTGCTCAGAGAGCTGCTCTTGGTGCTGCGCCCCATTCCCCAGTTTCCTGAAGTCGAGATGGTGAAGAAGTTGGAGGTAGACAGGCGGGCTAATCCCAAACCACGCTTGTTGCTTCCGCCGTTCTGCCGCAACATCCCAGCAGCCGCTGTGCTTGGAGAGCTCCCGCAGTCAACACGCACTGTCACTTGATGGCCATGGGACAAGCCAAAGGTGAAACCCTTAAAAATTGGGGAGGGGGAAGGAGGTGGAAGAGAAGGAAGAATGCTGATTAGTATAGAAATATACGTGAAGCAATACTTTTGTACCGAGAAGATCCAAAACTTCTTTCAAGATGATACTGCTTTGCATAAAAATGCTAAACTGAGTATTTATAAAGGCTTTGACTATTTGAAGTTATTTAAATTTGTACAGAAGATAGATTGTTGCATAAAAAAAAAAGTCGATGGCATGCCAAAATTATTTCAAAAGCTAATCATGATGCATGCTTATTTAATGAGAAGTTTCTTCCATGAATATTTAGAAATTGCAATCTCTACATTTACCAAGACCTATTCTTTACCATGAAATGTTACTTCAACTGAATACAATCACAAAAAATCTTGATGTGATACAGACTATGATCAACATCCCCTCCTGCATGAACCACCGAGCTGTATTCAGCATCCACTCTCTTAAGATAATACACAGCCTTGATCTAATAGGATGAATTTTCCTTGTGCAGTCTACCACGCAAGAAATCATGGCCTATCACAGTTTGTCTCAGAAAGGAAAATATCCTCAAAGAAGTTATGTGGGCTTTTCAGCCTGTTATCTATTAATATGAAAGGCAATCAAAAGAAAGACATACAAAAATGAAGAAAATGAAAAAAATATTTTAGTATCAAAGTTTATCTGCAAGTCTCAGCGCAGTTATCTTGAATGACGCTGCTCTGCTCTGAAAGTTCCACCACAAAAATGCACAAATTTGGGGGAGTATGAACTAAGAAACTACCTGCATTCCCTCCTTTAGGAAAAAAACCAAACAAACCAGAAAGCTATTGAAAATTTTGCCATGTCAGGTTAAGCGATTCATTTCAAAGCAAACTGCAGGTGGCAGAGTCAGGTACACTTCCAGCAGCTCCCACAACGCCTGCTGTTCTCAACACCAGGAGAAATTCCCAATGTTTACACTATAGCGTAAACACCACAGGGGAAAAAAACCCCAAAACCAAATTGGAACACAACAGCTAAAAAGTTAATGTGGGTTGCACACACATCTGCAGCAAATCTTCAAATTCAATTACTTTACCTAAAAATAAAAGTTGTTATAAACCAAAAAATACAGGTTGAAACGGGTTCTCCTGCATATGTTTATATTTGGTTAGACCAGCTGAAGTAGTAGCACCTTTACCACTTCGAACACTCCCACTATGAATTTCAATAGCTATTACTCTAATACACTTCAATTATTTTTCCATTATTTCTGCTTTATTTCTGTTTGCAGTTTAAAAATATCAGAGGAAACGTGGTCAAAGCAGTTGTTTTTGTAATTAATGTGCAAGCCTTCCAGGGAGCGTGTGCGGGGGGAGAGGGAAGAAAACTTCAGAATTTAACACAAATTAACTGCTCTAATTTCTGTTTACTGCTTCAAGTCAGTATGTATAAGAACACTCATCACACTATACAAATAATGCAGATAATTAAGCAATTCCAAACACCTCAAGTAGATTGAAGTGAGGTTTACATTAAACATAGTGTTTAAGCAAGTTTCTTCTGTTCCCACATATAATTCTCATGGCTACAAAGCTACTTTGCAATTCTGCCTTGCAATTAGAGGCAAAGCATAACCTTCTCTCCTCTTAACAAGTGTGGTATCTATTTATATCGAGAAAGATTTTCATATTATTTAAAAGACATGCCTCTTTTAAGTCTGGCCAGCTTCAGAGTCTACTTTTTAAGTAGCATGATGTGTTAGACCTGTTCCAGTGGCAACTCCACGCTTTTAAAGCTGTGTTATTTAAGAAATGTTGCCTTTTTTTTGTGCAAGCAGTACAATAAGGCCACCACTCTGAAAATTGTAAAAGTGATGACAAAGTGTTTCTAAGTGGGAAAAACTTGCGAAAACCAAAACTGAGCAGCTTAGCACAAGAGGCACCTTTTCCTCATAAATATTGGCCCTTACGTCTGTTCCCCCTGTGTTACAAGGCAGATGGGGAAGTTTTCCCTCCCAGAACACATGCCTTTCATTACTGAGAAGTGTTTCATATTTCTTCAGGAGACTCTGGCTTTGAAAACGAAAAGCATCCACCAGCTTTGTTACAAACGCCTCCAGACTCCTTTGGCTCACAGCGAGCCACTGCCCGTCCCGACGGAAAAAAGATGAGAAACCAAAGCGCCAGATATTTCAAAAATTTGCTTTCCCAGCACAATCTCCCCGGTAGGGAGGGGAGAAAAATGAAAA
>VZRH01008420.1:32817-57518 GCA_013397555.1 Urocynchramus pylzowi | reverse complement strand
CGTGCGCGCCGCCGGCTCCCTGAGGGAGGGACAGGCGGGGCACGGAGCGCCGCTCGGAGAACGGGCTCTGCTTCGCCGCGACCTGGCCAGCGAGGAACACAAACGGCGTGGCGGGGCGCGGAATACATTCCTCATGCTCAGCCTCCCACGCTGTGTATTCCTGGATCCAGTTTATCGTTAACTGCACAGCTTCCAGTGTTGCTGTGAGTGAGTGACGTGTGCGTGCACACACACACACACACACACTTTCTGCAACACTCAGCCCTCTTTTATTCCTGGACGAGCTCTGTTGGCTGCTTACTGAAAATGACAACAGTAATAAAATTACTGTATAACCTCAGACTACATCCCCAGCATGGGTGTGGATCCAGCTACCCAAACAGCCCGAATTTTGGCATAATTTATCTTCTGAATTTAGTTGCATGTGCAGATATAGGCACTTTTTCTGGTAAAGAGGAAAGATAAGCTGTAAAAGCAGAAATTTGCATCATCATACAGAAACTCAGATAGTTCCCAGCAACCTTTAGACCCCAGTACAGACTTCTGTTACATCATCTCTCAGTGACTGATGGCAGCAGTAGTTTTTCCATCTTGTAGAGGCAGGACTACAAACCCACACTTTATTTCTTGTTATTAAAAGGCCATTTAAATTCAGCAAGCTTCGATCCAATGCCCAAGGTCTGGAATGGGACTTGCTTTCAATAATGTATCAAAGCCCCCAGCACCTAATTCCTAGCCCAGTTCCTTAACCCCAGTAGTTTTAGGCTTCACATCTTCAATTTCCCCATCCTTGCTCCAGCCTCCTTCCCCAGCCACTGCCATGCAGGATTTTTTGGTAGAGCACCAACGTTCTCCTTCATTCATCCTTCCTCTCCATATTTGCCATTATTTATTCTACTGGAAGAATTTTGTTAAATTTCTTTTGGAATTCATAAAACCTGAAAGGAAACAACTAAACCAAAACAAGTTAGGACATTTTTTATCTCTCATGTCAATGTTAAGCACTGTTCAAAAACTTTTCTTCACCTTGAAAAATTCTAAATAACATGCATTGTAAATTTAGAAATCCAGTGTTATAAATTCTTCAAGTCTTCTAAGCATGGGGGAAAAAAACTAAAAAGAGAACAATACTCTAACCTTCAAAAGGATTTTGATCATTCAGGTAAGCGATACTGCAAGTGTCAAAATCAGGCCAGAGTAAACAAGTGTAAACTAATTTAACGTGAAAATAAGGAAGTATGGTAGGGAATGTGGGTTAAATAGTACAATCAACAATCACATCATCAGGAAAAGAAAGGTTTATTGTGGGAAAAGTCATTGAAACCATTAGATAAGTGTTCAAAAACAATAAAAAAGATAAACAAGAAATTCCACCTATACTTATCAATAGATAGAATACAAAGCAATGGATACTATTTGGTGAGCCAAACCTTTGTTCAAAAGAAAAGCCTATAGCTCCAGCAGAGTCTCTCTTCCTTACAGACACTCTTTTTGAAAGTAGAAGTGACTTTATCTTGCCATAATTACACCATTCCCATTCCCAGGCACATTTTAGAAAATGCTAGGAAGAATAAACTCAGGTGGTCCAAGGACATATATACTCTACTGAAGCAAACCTACACTTCATATGCTCCAACTCCTCCACAGTCTTGTCTCTCTCATGTCAGCTCCCATAAGCTAAAGTGGGTCCATACAAGAGTTCAGCAAATTTATTGTGAGTTGTATATCTAAAAAAAAAAAAAAATAATAAAAAAAAAATCTGGAGGTGGAATTGAAAGTGACAGAGAAATAGAAATACTAGGATTTATATGTTTTTATGCTTTTGAAATTTTTTTTCAGTTACTTTTGAATTAAAACATAAAAGTGTTCTACATTGTGGGAGGCCTAGCTTCAAACATCTTTTGAAAAAAGGGTTTGAGCCCACATGCTGCATTATGGGAATGTTAAGTGAAGTTTTGGGTTTTCCTCAAAGTAAAACAACAAACAATTGTCCTTTTGCATTTTCATTGTTCAGAGCTCTTTCCCCACCCCATTTTCAGCTTGGCTGCCAAATTGAATACAGATTGTCTGCACTCCCCCTGAATCAAATCTAGCACAAAACAGCTGCAACCATCTCTCAGACTGTGCAGTGTTGATTGCCTGCTAAACTGCTTTGGAAAATACTACATGAAAGAGAAATGGAAATAATAGATCTACCTTCAAGAAAATATGTCTTGCATAAAAGGCCAGGTGTACATCAAAACTTTAGCTGCAGCACATAAAGTGGGGAGAGGATTATGGGACTGACAGCTGCTGTATGTTGGTCACCCTTTACTAGTCCACAGGGCAAATGCCCCTCTTTAGCCAAGTATAGTCTACAGCATCACTAATGCAGGCCTCAGGGCAGCAACAGAAGTTGAGCAGGTGAAAGGTTGCTTAAAGTAATTTTTCTCCCGCACTTTATCCAACTATCCTAGTTTACTGGGAACAAACTATTAGGCAAATAGGGAAGACTGGGGCAATAAGAGAAGAGACCAGTGTCTCAACAGTGTAGTCCCCAAGAAGAGATGCAAAAATTGAATTTGTTTTCATTTAAAATGCTAAATTTTCATGAGAACAACCAGTGAAATGTCCAGCTCTGTAAGAGCCACTTCTATGATTCTTTTAACAATATTTTTTTCCTGATAGAGCATGTGCACACAGTGAAATAAAAGCTATTGCATATCTCTGTTATAATTTAAAAAGACAAACCAACAAAAACCCCAAACTACAAGTCCTAGTTTCTTCCTTCTTACTTTTCTCACACAGAAGTCTCTTTGAAATCCAAGAAATACCTGCCTGATGAAAGCTGCTCTACATTGCAGCCTCCAATCTCTGTTTAGAGAAGAAATATTTCTAGATAGCAGCATTTGTGTAACTAGAACTGGGAAAGTAACTTCTGTTAAGAAATCAGTTTCAAAATACTGTCTTTATTCTATCTATGTGCAGAAGTGCCAGATTTTCTAGACTATTTGGAAGACATAAAATATGAGCAGATGGCTTACTGCAATCAATAAGCATTCAGTACAGAGCTGGATATTTGCTACTATTGTTACCTGCCACTTGCAAGGGAAGCAACAACAAGAAACCCAACTCTGGCCACACGCTGAGCATAACTTTAAATAATTTTTAACTAATTACTTAGAGAGGTAACTTGGTAGAGGTTTCTACCTTCTGCTTGCATTCCAACAAGTAGCATTCTGCTCTCAAGAGGTATTTCCATAAACCATTTCTTTTCAAGAATTTATATACAGGCGCCTGCAAAAGGCCAACACAATCTGTGTATCAGAAAACCGTTCAAGACTCGGCTTCTGTTTAAGAAAATAATGTGACATTTTTAGTAAAATAAGACCTGCCCACTGCTCTATTTTAAGTGAACTGTTATTGAAGAACAGCTAGAACTCAAACCTGAAAATTATTTGTTTAAATGCTTAGAAAATTCAAAAAATTGTTTCCCTGGCTCTACTGCATCTACTGATGGTTTATAAAAAGAATTTATTTTTTCTTTCACAAGATCTTTTTGGTTGTAATAAATACCACCCACCTACATGAGAACCCATCAAGATAAAAGATTCATGCACACTTCCTAGAACACCCTACATTTCAGTCAGTGCAGCAGATGCCCTTAGGGGAGCTATGTGGGTGAAACTACAGCAGCCACTATGGACTGGTATGAACCTGCAGAGCCAGCTGATAGAGAACAGGAGCACCCCATCTCCTGCAGATGTGCCACTCACACAGGGATCAGCCACCCCTCTCTTCTCAGTACTAGTCTTCAAGGCAGACCCCAAAGATGAGCAAGGGAAATGAAAGCATAGCTTTAGCATATACTAAATAATGACATTTTAATTTAATGGCTCATTGTAATTCACCCCCAAGATAATCCCTCCATGCTTTTTAATGTGATGAACGAGGTCTCTTTCTATGGGAGATATTCACTCAATCACCTCTGCTCTTGCAAATAGCCCTCTTTCCACTAATCTCTCCTCTATTTCACAATTATTATCTAGTTTTTCTTTCAGATGATCTAGCTGCTTTTTAGCTTAATGCAGAGCAGTTATAATCAGACCGGATGCCCCAAACTGTTGACTTTTTCTTTTCAGTTACATCAACTGACCTAATTTAAAACTCATTCCCCAGTCTTCCCTCTTTTATATGGCATCCTGCCCTGCTCTAGATGAGCTACATAACATCCTAAACTGTTCCTCAAAAATTATGCAAAGCCGGAAGCGCAATGAGAGGAATGCAACTGGACACAGAACAACTCCATTTGCTAATCCTGCAGGGAAAAGGATTGCCACTGGCATATACAGCACCCTATTTCCAAATTTTTAACAAGCAGTTTCTTAAGAAACTTCCACCTTAACTAGCAATTGCCAAGGAGAGCAGTGGGTGGTGAGGAATGAAAGGAAAGACTGCATGAAGGGAACAGCTTCCAGAAGGTTCGCAGCTTGCCAAACACACTATTAACCAACAGTAATTACAGCGCAGCGACCTGCTGCTGTGGGAGCCAGGAGGCCTGGAGCAACCACCCTGGCTCAGTTAGCCACACCTGCCCTACCAGTACCAGCAGGAT
Organism: Urocynchramus pylzowi; assembly: GCA_013397555.1. Classification (NCBI taxonomy): domain Eukaryota; kingdom Metazoa; phylum Chordata; class Aves; order Passeriformes; family Fringillidae; genus Urocynchramus; species Urocynchramus pylzowi. Next base: position 52,924 of record VZRH01008420.1, on the reverse strand, counting down.
TTAAGGCAGAGAAAGCCCAACAATTAAGAGTTAGCAGTGAAACAGCCTGTTTCTGCAGGGAACAGGAGGTTTGGCTGGGAACTCCTTGTAGGTGGTATCCTGCCAAAGGCTGTCAGCCGGGCGGCTCCTGGGTGCCCCGGGCAGCAGGGCTGCAGCTGCCAGCTGGGAGAGGTGGTGAGCAAAGCTCACCGTGCTGGATTTGCCTTGCAGGACAAGGGGCTTGTGGTGCAGCTTCTGTCGGCTTTGTAATTCGAATTAAGGGCTGGAAGTTGATTACAGGACACGGTGTTACCCAGTTTCTGGAAGCCCTCAGGACAGCAGGCCTGCAGGTGCTGAAGGGACTCCTGCTGTCGCTGGGTTTCTGTCTCACTGCTCTGCAGCACACAAAGTCCTTCTGCAAGTGCTGGTTATTGCTGCTCTCAGCCTCAAAGCAAAAATTCATTTGTATGTTCTTGACAGTATTTAGTACTTAAAGAATTTGATNAAAAAAAAAAAAAAAAAAAAGTGTGGCTAGAAACTTTTCCATCCCCCAAATTTGACTAATTATTAACACAACAGTAAGTCAATTCAAATGTAGCAAATAAACCCTTTAATCTTCAGTACTTTCAGAACTATTTTTAACGTACATTCCATTTTTCCTATAACAATAGCTCTCTGCCAGGGAGAACAGTGTATTTCAGGTTGGGAGAGCACGTAAGGTCCTCAAATAGCAATCAAATGCACTACATGTGATTAAGTGGTTTCTACTTCCAGATCTATGCTTTTGCCTCTTCCTTCCTTCTCCTGCCTCTGATGTTGTGTCATGACTGTTTAAATCCAGCCCTGACAAAACGATCTGGGTTAAACGAACTCCTGTGGTTAAAGGTCTTGCAGTTCACTCAGATCACTTTGCCAAGAGAACAAGTACAGCCTGCCTCAAAGGTGGCAAACCCAAGTGTACTAGTTTGTGATGGGGTAGGCAGCTCTAACCTCACAACCTGCTGAAGGGGAAGCTGGAATGGTTTTTCTCATCGTGGCTCAGGGTTTTCTGTGCTAGTCTTACGGACTGTACTTGGCTTCCATATGCAGTTTTTTTGCCAGAGATCATATTTTTATGTTGGAGCCTAGACAAATAAAAGAGAGATTCAGCTAAAGATCAGCACTGCTGATACCTTGGCTGTTATGAAGCTTGTTCAGGAAGAAACTGTTTCAGATTCAGTTTTTATGACAATATATATGTTTGAGATACAATGATGTATGTTTGCTGTGAACAAGTGAACAGTGTTTAATGAGTGTAGTTAAAGCATAAAGCTGACCAATATTGGCTGGTAAGGACAACAGAGCTAATTGTGAAATTGAACTGTTGTGCCTGTGTGTTGTTCCAAGTTTATCTGAAGTACAGCTAGAGCTGAGTGCTTGGATATGGTGTGGGAAAGCTGATGAGCTGCATTCTCCTGTGCATTACTAATGAGCACTATTTGGTACTTCAGGACTAAAAAGGACTGGGAAATAAAGATTATTCTCGTCACCACAGAGCAAGATATACTTTACCCTTTACTAAAGCTCATAATGAAGCTCTATGCTATGTGATTACTCTTTTTTCTAACTACAAAGCAGCATCTGACCATAATATTAACAAGGCTAGGAAAACATAATCCAGCTATAATGGCTGGATCTCAAGCTTTGCTGAATTTCCTATGCTGGTCACATTACCTGAGGAAGTATTTTTTGTACAAGGAGCTCATTCAGTAGTTTTCATGCTGGACATTGTAACCTGAATATCTCGGTCAAGTTCTATCTAACCTCTTCTTACCAAATTAAGTATTACAGTCTGCTTTGTGATATAGTAGTTTTAATCACCTGTATTAAGGGAGGTCCTTAAAATGACATTACACTTTATTGGACACTGGTGTGCATATAGATGCTAGAGGGTGTCATATTGTTCAATGAAATTGCTAAAGTGATTATAATGTGTTCACAGGTTGTGAAAGTACAGTGCTATTGCCAGTGTCTTCTGTGTCAGTGAATGCAGATCAGTCTCCTGTGGCAATATTGTCATGAGAATTCTGTGGCATGTCTCTAGACCAGCATCAGGAGAGGGCTCTACTCCTAGTCCTGTATAACAATTTGCTTAATTGTGGGTGGTATTTCTCAGCTGCAAAAATCCGGTCGCCTCCGTCAATGGTGATTATGAATGCTTCTTGATCATGAATATGAGCTTCAGACAGAGTTTCTGGGAGAAGACTTTCTACTCTAACTGACCTTTTCCACCCATCAGTATTTCCTTTCTTTCAAAATACTAGATCTTTGCTCAAGTGATGTAATTAAAAACAGAGGAAAGAAACATCTGCCATGCAGTTGTGAGACTTGTCCATGTGAACAGATCTCGTATAAATAAATAAAAATATAGAAAAGATACAGGCATGGGCCCTTTAAAGACAAGGTACTAAATGCCTCTGATGTATCTGAGTTTGCTGATCCCTGAACTAAAAGCTGTACAAAAGCTTGAGTAAAAATAGGAAACTCTATGCAGTTTCTGATGGAACAATTGTAGATGCCTGGTCCCAAGGGACAATTCCTGAGTGCCTCTCAGCCTTGGTGCAGCACCTGAATTCCTAAAGGGGATTTCCTACTGACCTTAACTGCTCTTTGCCCAGGGCACAGGTTGCTCAGCTGTCCTAAAATGAGACTCCTAAATCTTCCTGTTCATAATACAAGGAGTGTAGGTGCCTAATGCAGAATTACCTGGAGGCCATGGGCTGAGACACCAAGTGCTATAGATCATCAGTCTCTCACTAGACTTGTCCCAAAAATTCCTAATCCAACACCAACAGTGGTCTCTCTGTTTTGTTTTGTTTCCTGTTTTTGCTTTAAATAGTAATGATGAATCTGATTAGCTGCAAGACAGCAGATGCTATGGCAATATAATATTTGAATAACAGATGTGAGAACAGACTCGGGACTTGTTTCATACAACATGTTATTTAATATTATTTAACATTTTCTTGTGCGATGGAAGCAATGCTTTCTGCTCTTTCAGAAACTCTCTGCTGAATAGTATGTACAAAATCAGGACTATTGTTATTTAATGTGTGTGTATATATATATATATGTATGTATATATGTATATATATAAAAACCTGAGAATATAACATTGTATCTAAAAGACCAGTATATCTTTTGAAATATGGTACTAATGAGAGAAGGATTAAAGTAATAGGACTGATCTGTTTCTATCATCTTGCCTAGGTAAAATAATCCAGTGTGATACTTACAGATATAGGTTAACAAAATGTATAAAGATCTGTTTTGATTATGTATATAGCATGAAAATGTAGAATACAATTCACTGCATTGAAAATCACGGTATTTTAACATTTTATTCTGAGAAAAGCCATAAATGCTCACATAGCTATTCAAATGGAGCTTATTTTTAGCAAATATTACTTACAAATATATAGTTTTAATGAGAAATCCATACTATATATAACTAGAAGACCGCAGCATCAAATACAAATAAATAACCCTACTTGTTTGTGTCCAAGTTACGACTGGTTCATTGGCATGTTAGCAGCATGGCACTGTGTTTGATTACAGCAAGAATGAGAAACCCAAGTTGGTAGGTTTGCAAATCTGGTGAATGGAAAGGCTGCTGATACTGCCTGAGCTATGGCAGAATGCACTCCAATTGGAGACCCTCCTCAGCTTTCTCCTGAATAAATTGTCTTGGTAGGAACATGAGGGGATGCCCTGTGAGTTCCCCTGCTTGTCCCAGGATTCACAAAGATGGGGTCCCACTTAGGACGGGATGCCTCTGTGAGGAGACAGCCCTTGTGCCAAGGCGGGATGACTGCAGGTGGAGTCCTTGTGCTTTGGCAGACACTGCTCACAGCTGCTCTTGGAAGAGCAGTCCCAGTAGGTAAAAGCCTACAGAGATGAAAAGTCCATTCTTCTAGAACCTGAGGACTTTACCAAAGGCAGGTCACAAACCTGGCTGGTTCCTTCCTCGTCGCCCTGACCCTGTTCTGTGGAACAGCTTTGGGGACTATCCCCTTCACACAGAGAGCCTCCAGTGCCAGATGCAGCCATGAAGCAGCATATAATCAACCAAGCCACACTGGCAATCTTCAGTGGAGGAATGTGACTCCAGTGTTGCTGCAGCATTTGCCATCTAATTTCAGTAACTTCTCCCAACCAATAGAAAAATCCCTGAGACAGGCTTGGCTGCCAAACATTGCAGGCTTTGAAGTCTGATGGCAGGTAAAAGCTGTATGTCAGTGACCTACTGAAACATCAAAAGGTATGTCAGAGAGTGTTCGTGCAGGGCTCAAGCTGGAAAGCTAAAAGAAAATCCTCAGAGATAATATTAAGGGACTTCAAAGGTAGGAGATATGCAGAAGTTCAGCAAGACTGGTCAAAATAAAACAGAGTTTGCTCTAGGCAGAGCAGTAAAAGCAGCCATGGGCTAAGGCTGTTGCCAAGCAGAAAGGTGGGGAGGGAGCCATGTTGTGGGATTTCTGTGTTCCCCTTGGCATGTCTTTTGCAGCTGCAGTGACTTTGGAGCTCTGGGATTTGTGGTTTTTGGAACCCTAACCCTAGGCATAGCCCTAACCCTAGGTAGAGTAGCAAAAGCAGCCTTGGGCTAAGGCTGGTTCAAAGGAGAAAGGTGGGGAGGGAGCAATCTTTTGGCAGTTCTGTGTTCCCCTTGGCATGCCTTTTGCAGCTGCAGTGTGCCTGGAGCTCCGGGCTTTGTGGTTTTCAGAACCCTAACCCTAGGCATAACCCTAACCCTAGGCAGAGCAGTAAAGGCAGCCTTGGGCTAAGGCTGTTTCCAAGCAGAAAGCTGGGGAGGGAGCCATGGTGTGACAGTTCTGTGTCCCCCTTGGCATAAGGGAAAACGGAGAAAGAGAAACAAAAATGTTCTCTGATGAATAGAAGTTGGAAAGGAAATAAAAGGGAGACATATGTACTGCTTTTTATGTTCACATGTTCAAGAAACAGCTATCTTGTCTTCAAAGTAGATGTATCACCATGCTCAGAATACAGGCATGCACAGTTAATGCCTCAAAAGGAGACTAATAACAGATACCCACATTTTTCTTCTATACTCACATATCTAAAGGTACTGTAGAATAGGATTTCTTTTTTTATAACATTATTTATCATACTGTGTAGCAAGTATGTGACAAAGAAAGCCACAAACATTAAAGATCAGGTCCAAATCTTACAGACTCCAACCTGTGGGACCTGGCATACTCAAAAGTGAAGGCATTAATGTTAGAAATAGATTGAGCTATGGATTAATCTCTATACTATAAGGGATTTTTAATAGTTTCTGGTACTTTATCTCTCAAGGAAGGATTTTTCAGCAGTAAAAACCTGAGAACACAGAATTTATGTAGGTGAAGCTTCAAAATAAGAATGACCAGGCTGGGTAAGACCAAGAGCACAGTAGGACCAGTCTTGCTTCTCATAACAGCCATGAATGGATGCTTGAGAAACATATGAAACACTGGACAGGAACATTTTCCTGAGCTTCCAGCCATTTGCAGCTGAGAAACTTCCTGAGAAACCAAGCATGACTTCTGTATCTAGTAATTGTCAGTGAATTCCTCTCCCGTGAACTCCTGTAATCCTCTCTGAAACTTAATTTTTAGCAAACACATTCTGTAGCAGTGGGTGTTCCCAGCTTTACAAACAGACACTGNTTTTTTTTTTTTTCTTTGCTAGTTTTGATATCTGAAAGTCAAATCTACTGTACTGAGATTCAGACTGAGTTTCTGAATCTGGCTCCTGCCACAGAACCTGTTCTGGGAAGACAGGCTTTATCAGAACAAGCTGCAGGAACAGATTTTCCATCAATGCCACTGTGCAACAACTGAAATGAACTGGCAAAGAGAAGGAAAAAGCAGCACCATATGATCTTGAACATCAAAATGACCACAGAAAGACGTGTTCAAAATGCATTCGAGCACACTTGTGTGTGCTTTTTGTGGTTTACCATGGTGCCAGAGTGCACAGGGCTGTAGTTAAAATTCCACTGATTTTTTTTCCCCCTCTTTGTGAAGTTCTGTTTTCAATTTCCAGTGTGCAGCAGCAGTGTTACCAAATATGGGAGAATCTGTGACCACTCTGGACCTATATCTCTGCACTGGGAATGCATAACATAAATGCATTTCTTTTAAAATTACTTCTTCCTTGTTATTCCAGTGGTAAAGCACTGATTTCCTGTAGCCTCCAACATGGACACAGAAGCTTATAGGCAAATGATAAGGTAGATCAGATTCTTCCTGCTTTTCATCCATACAATTTTTAAAAAGAGAAAGAAGCTGTGAAAAGGAATGTTGTTGAATATATACAATACAGTAAGTGGGTTAAGCTGTTCAGATCACCTGTTTCACATGCAACATAATTTATTTTTTTTCTAACCCCTTCAGGAGGAAAATAAACAGTTCCCTTATCCCTAGGGTGGTAGCAAGCCCTAACAAGGAAAAGCAGGACACATTCCATTCTTCCTTCCTTTACAACCAAGCACTGAATTGCTCCCAACACATTCCAGATCTGGTAGGATAGCTTAATTGTCTTCACCTGGAGGCCACTGCCTGAGTTCCTGTCAGTTAATGTAGCACCTAGGGAGTGAGGCATTGATTTCTTTCTGATGAAAGTGGGTTAAGCACACAGCCCCATGGCCATAAGCAGTTTCATGGATTCATTTGCATATGAAGATTTATGAGTTTCTTGGGTGTAACTGTGCCTATAGAAGTTTGAGTCTGTAAGTGTCATCAAACATAATTCCTCCCTAAAGACTTAGAACAGATATGAGAAAGATGAGGAACTGTTCATTGTAATAAGTTGTGGTTATGAGTGAAATCTTTAATTGCTTCCTTACAATGAAAGGTCTGCATGGAGAAGGGAATGTTGCTGGTTTGCTTTCACTGGTGGTGAAATAGGGACATTTCCATAACAATTCTTGATCAGGTGTGCAGGGTTATTCCACAAGGCAGCTGACATTCTGCAAAGCTATTCAGACAATAATTCTTGTCACAAAATGTTGTCAACCAGTACTCTGGGTCATAATTTCTCATTTCCATAGTGACCATTCACACAGAATGTCAAGAGGAGTCTCAAGTTTCAAATCAGTACTACTAACCCAGTAGTAAAACAAGTTTATACATTTTTCCAAATGACTAGCTAGACAATTAGACTAGAAAAATAAAAATACTCAAGTGTATGGACTCAAACCACAGTTTGCCATTGTTATGTACTTGCTCTATTTCTACCATATTTTATGAAGTATTTTGTAGTAAGCTTTAAAACCTCACTTGTGTTGTCTGATTCTGTTCCAAGTGAAGTGAAATATTAACAGTAATTCTGGAATAGAATTGAAAACAGTGTTTTAACTGACAACATTCTCACAGTTTGATGAAGTATCAGGGAGTTTGATAAGACAGCATCTTTATCAAAATATTGTCTAGAAAGAATAAATTTCAACAGACTACAATAAAAGCTACCAGTGATAGCTCATCATTCATGTGTCCACTGCAGAAATGAAAAAAGAGTAAGCAAGACCAGAAGGCCTCCAAGGCTTGAAAATCATGATAAACAAAGTAAGTAAAATGTGCAATACCACAACCAGGATGATAAGCAAGAGAGTTATTAACGATTCTATTTTCACCTGAGTGCCAGAGGTGTCTTAATCATATACAGGGCTCCTGCTAGAGTGAAGTTAATGATACAATTTTATTCTTAAGCTCAAAAGATAAATTTCTGTGATAAACAGCAAAAAGCACCTGATAATGTGTTAATTCACTTTGATTTTGTCTCACACATCACTCTCCAGATACATCAACCACTTAGTTATATAGGCATTCTTGGGAGCTTACTTTTTCTTCATTTAAAGAACCTTATTGTACCACAGGAAAGGAATGGAATATCTGTTTCTCAGGTGTCTTGTACAAATATACTTTTCCACTGCTCCCATAACTACAGAAATGTTACCCAAAGCAGACCAACATTGACTTAGACTGGTTTAACCACTATGACAACAAAAGGAATATGCTCATTTAATACACCTTTGGTAAATCAAATGAAAAGAGATATGTAAATTAATAGCTCAATAGTTGGGCTACTAAAATTATTTCTGCACAATGTGTTTTACTGATATTCCATAAAACTGAAGTTAAGAAGGCAAAGAGAGCTCTGCTGTTTCACCAGCAAAAAGCCTGTACTTAGTGCACAGTCTGCCCAAATATATACATGAGGTTTGGGGATGAAGATCAGATGTGTACAGATAAAGAAAGTGCCCCATCTGTAGAACTTGAATTATCTGTCCAGAGCACAGCAAGTGCAGACATTGCTGTCCATAAAGTGTGAATCACAATTTCCTGTAGCCTTTGGGTTTTCACAGCGCTGTAACCGGCGCTGAGTCCTGCACAAAGCTAACGCTGTGGCACCATCCTGTGGCACGCCTGGCACTTGCACGACTCCAGCTACTCTTCCAGGGGCTCTCACCTGCCTCTGACTGTTCCACCAGAGCGCCCTGGAGCTTCTGTTCCATGTTGCTTTCTGTGCCTAAGTATCACATTGGCTACTCCAGCAAAGTTTCACCTTGTTCTTGGGAAAATGGTTTGAAGGGGAGGGAGTTTTCCCTACTATTCTAAAATTGATCCAAATATACTCCTCAATCTATGGCTAGTATGATATAAACAAATAAAATATAGATTTGGGAGATAGGTATTTGAAGAAGAACTACTGAGATAGGCTGAAAATATTAATTCCAAAATTCTGAAACAAACTAGAATAAAACTGTGGGATCGGTTTGGTGGGAAATATTTCCAACAAAGTCAGGGTGGTATATAACTTGAGAATAGGCAATACAGTATCTCACTGTAAAGAGGAGGGAAAGGACAGAAATTACTCATGTCTGAAAAGCCCCTGAATTCGAATTGAATTGTCTGCAATAATTTGGGGCAAATAGTGAAGTGTTGAATAATCAGAGTAGGCAAGATTATATTTGATTTTCTAGGTAAACACATTGTCACACAATATGACTGAAGTGAACATAAATAAAACACAATATATGGTGCTACTCAGGAAATTTATTAATTAAGTTGGGAAAGTTGATATTTTTATAAGGATTATAGTACAGGGTAAGAACTGGGTAAAAGTGGTCAGGTACAGAATGTTCTTTAATGGTGAATCCAATGTAGTCATTAATGACATGACACAAATGTTACCAGTGCTCTATTGACAAAATTAAATTAGAAGATATCATTAATATAATGCAGAAAAAATGGTTGATTCCAAGAAATTGAGGCATGAAATTGAATGAAGTTCTACAAGACACACTATAACATCATACTTCTGAAGAGTAAAAATTATGCTTTAAAGTAAACCTTAGGGGACTTTAATTCTTATTCTCACATTTGCTTCACTTTTCTAATAGCTCACTTGCGACTTGTTATTTTACTGAAATGCAGCAAATTCAAAGAGCACAAGTGAAAATATCCTCAAAATATTGGAACTATGTTCACTGTGAAATTGCATTTTGTGTTCAAAAGGCAGGTGACAAATCTAGAATTTTTGGAGAACCTTAAGGTTAGTCTGGATTATTGTGCAAAAACATTGGAAGATGAGTTAAATTATTTTGAACCAGTGAGGTACTGCTTATGTGATTAAATTGTTATGTGCAATTGCTTATGTGATTAAATTGTTATGTACAATTAAATCAAATAAACTTGCAGACTAAGACTTGCTACTGTGTATGGGATGTTCCAATATCTACCTCTAGAACTTCCAAGGAAAAACTATTATGACTTTAAATTACATTTGTAGACCTTCCTCCTTTTCTCTTTCCTCCTTCTCCAGATTTTTGTTGCTCATTTTAACCTTCTCTTCTGAGATTTCAATTACTACTTTGCTTCCCTCCTTCACCCAGTCTAGGAGTCAGTCCTCTGCTTTCCTAAGATCCTACATAATTCAGGCATGTGATCTTTTCCTCACAGATATTCTCCTCTTAGAGCAGAGAGAGCACCAGCTATGGTTGTGCTACACAAGTCTTATTTCCATTGTGAAAAAAGCTTTGGTTTTTTTTCTTACTGAGAAGACCTTGGAAAAAACAGAGGCATATGTTTCTCAAAATGTGAAGGTCCCCCTGCAACTGGAACATTTTCTTTAAGCTGTGAGATGGCACAGAAGATGAGCCTATTGAGCTGCCCAGCAATTTCAGTAATACCTGAAGTAAACTTTGCAAAATGTACCTGTAAGAGCTACTCAGTAATTGCATGTCTTGATCTCTTGCCTGCCTTTTATTCACCCTCCTTCCCTGCTAGGCTGCAGGGTGTCTTGGGCTGGAAGGTATTTCAATAATACAGTCCAGACAACACAATTGCTCTGCTTCTCATTTACTCAGGTAGTCATGTGAGTCAAGTCCTATGATTTACAATTCCAGATCACAAAAGGAAATATATAATAATCTTAAAAATTAGGGCACAGGTGTTTCTGAAGGTCAAATATTTGGCCCAACTAAGTTTAGGAAAATAATTAGGAGGATTAAGTTTATATTTCTTTTTGCTTAGTTATACACAACTATTAGAGGTTTGGTGCATAGAATATTTGGTTACTTCTGCTGCCTGTTTATGCTATTCCCACCAAGTTAGTGTGAAATAAACTGGCGTGTGAACATTCAGTACATTAACTAAGCTGTGATAGTAACAAGGAAACATGTTTTTACTTGTGGTAAAAAGTCACTCTCATTTCAGATAACACAGCAATTGGCAGCTGAGTTTTGAATTGGAATGATGTAATTTAGATGATTATTTACTTCATATTTAAACTGTGTATCTTCTATTTACATGTTCTGCATTAAGATGGACTGTCTGGGTTCAGTCCTGTTGAGCTGGAGCGAAGAATCCTGCTCTACCTTATAAACTGCCTTAGCTGGCAGGCAGAGTGGATGAGCTTTCAGCTGTGGCTTAGGGTGTAGCTCTCTGTAGGAAGGAACAGAGAATTTTCTCACGTTATTTAGAGACATGCAACTTTATCCCTTAAGGCTGAAGAGTAATATTTTTCTTCCTTCTGCTAGAATGAGATAAAACTTCACTATTTATGTTTTCCTATGAAAGTAAAAAATATTTTTTTATGTACCAAAAAAGGAATGTGTGTCTGTGAATCTCTGCATTTTATAGATATAGATATAGATATAGATATAGATATAGATATAGATATAGATATAGATATAGATATAGATATAGATGTAGATATACACATGCACACATATGTATATTCATATACTAACAGGAACTTCCACCATTTTTTTAAAAACTTGTACAACTCTCGCCTGTATAGCACTAAAGCAACTATCCAGGTGGGTATCACATTTGTACAGTTATATCCATCAGATCCCCCAATAAATTCAGTTTAAAATGTTAAATTCCACTGGATACGAGTTAGACTAAAAAGTCCTGTTAGCAGTAAGATGTAATATTAATACATCACTATAAAAAATTATTATTAGCATATATCAGTAGAAATATGTAATATTAGTAAATAGTAGTATTAGTAATAACATGTAGTAGTACCTATCTTTCTTAAAAAAAAAAAAAAAAGTAGTATCATTTCTTTAAAGAAAAAAAAAAGAAGGGAAAAAAAAAGTAGAACACCAGCAGTCTCTTTTTACATATATTCACGAAGAGGAGCTTCCTATTTCTTTAAAACTTTACTATTTTCTTAAGATTCTTCAGGGGTCTGGTTTTTGCCTCTTCCTGTACTGTTATTGATCCTATTCTTATTTAACAAAAGCCCACTTTTTCACATTTCTGAATTTTGCTCTTTAAAATATACATTTTGTTACCTATTGTACAACATCATAGGAACACATCTCTTCCTGCTGGTTCCATGCAATTAAGAGGTTTATCATGTTAATAACTAACCTTGCTTCCCTGGCCTTCTTCGCTCCTCTCATTCTATACCATCTTTGCTAAAGACCATCTGGATGATCCTGAAGGTCTACTCCAGTCTTTTTTTTCTATGATTCTATGATCTTTAATCAACACTGAGAACTAAAGTAGCACATGTCTCAAGTACCTTCTGGTACACTTCATGACAAACATTCTGAAAATAGAGAAAAAGGCAACTGTAGGCCAACTTTGAGTGTGTTAGATAACTTACACTGAGGCAGCACCCTACAATGATTCTGTGACAGAATTTAAGCAGTAGGTCAGATCATCTTATTAGCATTTATCTGCCTCAACTGGAGAACTGTCATTCTTTCCATCATCTCCTGCCTCATAAGTAACAGATGACTGAGCAGGCCTGTAGGCAACACCCATCAGGCAACCTATCCCATCAGAATCCAGCACAGGTTCATGCAAGAAGGCAACTGGGGTTGTTTAGTCTGGAGAAAAGGAGGCTGAGAAGAGACCCTTTTACTCTCTGCAGATGCTTGAAAGGAGGTCATAGCAAGGTGCATGTTGGTCTCCTCTCCCAAGTAACAAGATGAGAGCAAACGGCCTCACATTTCAACAGGTGAGGTTTAGATAGGATATAAAAAATTTCATAACTGAAAGGGCTGTCAAGCTTTGGAAGAGACTGCCCAGAGAAGTGGTTAAGTTACCATTTCTGCAGGTATTTAAAAAATTATAAAATCTACATGTGGGTATATATATCTATACACATGTATATATATATATATACACCTTATGTATAAAAGATTATAAAATATAGATGTGCCACTTAGGGACATGGTTGAATGCTGGATTTAGCTGGGTTAATGCTGGACTTGATCCTAAAAGTCTTTTCCAACCTAAACGGTTCTATGATTCTAAGAACTGAACTTGAAATCCCTATCAAATAATTGTCCTACCATGTTTTCCCCCATCTCCTCCACCAAAAATTGGTAGCTCAGATACCACAGACTTCTGGTCCAGCCCACTCCATCTCACACCTCATTAAGTTGCCTTCTTTTACCTTTTTTCTTCTTCAGGCAATTAGCTCTAAATCCCTTATTTCTATTTTGCTCAGTAGCTCTAAATGTCACCCTCTTGTTTTGCAACACATACCCATTTGGCTTTTCTTGTCTAATCATTTAATTTCCTCCCAATGCCAGAATCATTGTCCAACCCATGTAATCTCCTTGTCCAGCTGGTCTCCAGGTCCTTCTTCCACTAACCCAACATGGCTCAGATTCCTTTCCTAAATATCACCTTGTTAAGTCACTCCAGTTTCTGTACCCCTTCTTCACTGATTCCTTGTCAAGCCATTTCTTTCTCTTCCACTCAGTCTTGCCTCATCCTAATGCATTCCTTTCATTCCTAAGGTGGTTTTATCTGCTTGTATTCAGATCAGTAGGATAATTCTGAAAGTCAAAACTGTTACCTATGCTCCGTCACCATTTCAAGGTGCATTTTGGCACATAAAGCCCATTGCAGAAAAAGCCTTGGAGCCTGCACAGGGCTTGATCAATAACAGGTTGCTCAGTCTGTATGGAGAAAGGTTGCAGAGACATGAATAACATAACCTGTAAGGTTGGCCAATGTGAGCTGGGAGCAAACAGATGCTGCATGGTTGCTTTAGAGTGTGGAGCAGGTTGCTGAGCTGAGGCAGCTATGAAAGACATGAACATTAACACATGATGGAATCTCCAGCACTGCTGGTAGCCTAAAGCCAAGAGAAGGCATAAAAATCTATTTCTGAAAAGCCAGTAATTTGTCAGTGTGAAGGAACAAATGAAAAACTTACTCATTAATGCTACATAAATATCATATGTGACCTGTTATTAGTGTATAAAACCGGACCATTAGGCTCCTAGAATGTTCAGTGTCTCTGACATGGTTAATCAGAAGGGCTGCTATAATAATTGCCAACTTGTGAAATAATGGGTGGAGACAAGACTTCAATTTTAGAAATCCATTTCAAGTTATGACACTGCTCCTTCTTTGTCTACCTTTCTTCAGTTGGTGAGTGTGTAGCAAAATGGTAATTGAGCCTGAGTGTTACTAAATGCAAAGTATTGCATACAGAGGAGCAATTCTAATTTTACTTTTAATTCTCAAAAAGATCTGAACTATACTGACACAAAACAATGATTAAGGACTACTGTGTTTACCAAGGACAGAACTTTATTGGGGATCATGCACTTAATATAAATAGTTTGAAAGTTCCTGTAATAAGAGGAAGTAGGAGACAAGTTTCCAGGAACATGCCAATAGGGAGAGGAGTTCTGTGGAGTGTAAAACTGGACCCTCACTACTGATACTAAGCAAATAGATCTGCAGATAGAATGTATTAAAATCCTTGTTCTATTAGCATACTTTCTACATTACCAATGTTAAAAACAAATTATATTTGTTCAAAGAACATGTCATCATGATATGTATTTGTGGTCACAGCTCCTGGAAAACAAGAAGATGAGTCTGCTGAAGTCATTATGGTTTAAACCGAATGTCTAATACCTTATGACCAAATACAAGAGAGAGAGATGATTTCCTTTATGAAGAATTTTATGAATTTAAGCTCCATCACCTGAAATAAGAAGGAACCGTGACATAAACAGTGATGATGACATAGCTTTCCAAAAGCTTTCATATAAGTTAGTCTCTGCCAAATTCAATTCTGTTGCAAATCGTGATCTAAAAGCTCATTATATTGATCTAAAAGCTCATTATATTCTCTTAATATACTAAAAAAAAATATTTTCCCATTGTTTCATTCTGGGAAATAATTGGACTACATTGGCATGACATCTTGTATTAAATAAATTGATATCTAAGCCGAGACAAAATTTATGCAAACTTTCAGTTTGCTTCATTATAAATCAGCAAATACATTAATGAACAAAGATATAATCAGCTGAGAAGCACTATTTATAAGAGCATTATGAGGCAACCTCAATAAGAGAATTAGAGCTCTACCTATGAAAGAGATATTAGTTGTAAACATATTTTAAATGCCTTTCTTTAAATTACTGAATTCAGATATTAAACTTGACAACTTGACTTTGCAAAGATCCATGATACTGTTCATGAATGCCTATTCCATACAATGTTCCTTAAGAATTTCTTTCAGTTTTCTCACTTTTGGATGATAAATGAAACACATTTTAAAACAAGCATTATTCTAGGTATGATAAGGAAGTTAATATCAATGACTTCTGGTCTTCTATTTATTATGTATCTAATTAAACACAAAACAATACAATATTTGAGATAAGCTAGAATTAAATATTGAGCAGTGAAATACCTTGGCTTTCAGATCACCAAAAGCTATCAAGATCAACCTGAGCTCTGATCCACTTCAGAACAAGTTAAACAGGAACATCTAGTTTCAGTTTCCATTTTTCTACCCACTCACCTAGTCCTAACAAGGTAGGCAAGAGAAGCTCAAAATCATAACTGAAACTGTTCATCAATGCAGAGTACTGTGTTTTGGAGGAAAATCTAATTCTGTAGTTATCACAGATTGTCCAATTAAACTGACTCACAAATTAAAGCATTCTAAGCATCAATGTGAACAGCTCCGTTGAGACATCTTTGTGCAAATGTCGAGGTCAGAAGCTAATTAACAATAAAAGCAAATAAAGACAGTAAGGAAAATACAACTGAGTTCTTAGTACAAATCAGGTGTTTTTTCTCTCTGCAGTACCAGTGTGTTTCCTGGAGCAGCAGAATATGAATGATTATGCTTACTGACATGAAAAATTAGAATGGGTGCCAAACACCATACTTTAGAATGAAATAATTGTGTGTTTGAAATCAGAGTAAAATTCACGAAGAAAGCAGATATGTGGAGTCTATACTGTCTCTAAGAGTATCTGGTACTATCCACATACTGAAAGAAGACCAGATAATTTCTGAGTCTGGTATAGAAACAGTAATTCCTGTGTACTTTCCCATTTTCACCCAGACTTATAAATTTATGAGCTCTCCTTATAAAAAGCAATCTGCTGTCTTGTATGTTGGAAAGGCATGAGCTATAAGCAGAGGCAAGAATTGCTTGTACAGAGGCTAGATCACAATCACATCAAAAAATTCAAATATATAAAGCAAAAATACAGACAGAAATGAAGGAATTGCACAAAGTAGACTTGTGTGTAGCAATTAAGCACTTGTGGGTTACAATGTCAGTTAATAAAGATTAGGAAAAGTACCCTTATCAGTGGGAAAGTGAAGTAGTAATGGCACAGAAGGTCTGCAAACATCAATTTAAAAGCCAGTGCTCTGTACATCTAAGCTTTTTTTTCCTATACACCCCTTATCTTCTTCTGCCCATGCTACTCCCAGATTTTACTCACTGCTCAGAAAAACTACCTTCTCACATCTAAAGTCCCTGAAACACCCCAATCATCTAAGGGGCATGCAGCAGGGGAGTAAGAAAAGGGCAAGAACAAGAAGAGAAAATAGGAGGTACAAAGAAATGGAAGCTTGTCTTCTCTCTGTGTTCTGTAGATCAAAGTTTATGTCCATTTCAATTTCACCCTGCAGGCCCCACTCTGAAGATCAAACCTGCATTATAATCAGCATTGGAGGCTTATGGGTTTTGAGTGGTTGATACCAGATCTACACTACTTCACCTGCACTGGAGTTTGAAGTTCTAAGAAGTGACTAAACGTATAATGATACCAGCTGGCAGACATAAGTTGTATTAATAAGGCTTAATAAGATTATTGAGCATAATCTGCATCATTATTCATATACACCCATTTGCACATATATGAATTGATACATAATGTAATGTAGCTCAACTTCAGATGTAGAACCTCCTTCTGTGAAACATCAAGAGACAAACTTAATACCCTGTTGTAGCACTTCAGCAGAACGACAAAACCTTATCACTTAGTGATGATGACTGCATTAACAGAACAGTTTAATTATTTCCCTGCAAACCATGCCAGATTCTACTACTAAGTGATATATGTAGGAGATAACACAGATTTCACAAAAGAGACCACATCAATCCCTGGAACTTTCCTTCTTGCTCCACTAGTTATTAAATTTTCAATACCACAAGACTTTACTTAAAATTTAAAACATTATCAATCCTACAGAATTTATATAGACTTAAAAATCAAGCAAATGTAAGTCTGCAGAATGGAATTCAGCACTACACAAATCACCTTCAAACTTTATGAACATACATGATACAGGTTGCATCTTACAGTTTACCTCAGCTTACATAAATTAATCTCATTTTTCTGCTACCTTTCACAACATTTGTAAAGTGCACTTCGTGATATTTATATGTTACACTGGACCTACAATAAACAACATGTTTTTTTCATTTAATTATTAGATGACATGTTGTTCTCAGAATATAGCTGGGTGTTGTATGCCAAGTGCCAACAGCAAATAATACAGGTTCTTCCTGTTCTGGGAGAAACCAAATGAGAGCATCTTCTTACTTGTTAACCTAGACTCTATTAAATAAAATGTATTCACATAACTATTAGTGGGACAAATATTCACTCTGTAGTAATTTCTTATATTTCTGACTTTGACTCCTTAAAACTCAAGCGTCTAAAATCGAGTAGCTGAGGAGATAAACTGAAAATCTAAACTGTTTAGCAATATTATTACTGCTTATTATTATTAGACTTTGTTTTTTAAATTGGGAAATAGGAGAACTGCTTAGGCAGATACCATTGCTTAACACTTCAGACACAGGAGTCCAGCTTAACACTGCCTGTTACGAGGTCTCCTGATGCCCATTCAATAGTAAACATACATTTTTCTTCCTACATTCTGCAGTCTGCCAAAGTGCACTTTCTCATTTAAATAGCTTGCTTGCTATGGATGGTCCTACTTACCTAGTAAGAAGTTTGAACGATGCCATGGACTGTATTAAAAAGATGGTTGTTAATTTGACCATGCTTTATCAGAGAAACTACACACAGTACTATTAGTACAGGTAAAAGAACTGCTACTCTTTGTTTCTTCCAAGCTACCTTTCCACCCCTAGATTTTACATTTGAGATACATTTGAATTAACATTGCTCCTATTTGATACCTTGGAAAACCCTCACAGTTGACTTGTACCAACAATATGAAGAAAGCAATACGGCTGCAATGTGTAAAGTATTGAAGTGCAGCAGATCTCAAACAGAAGGGAAAAAAAGGAGCTTTTGTCACAAAAATATTTGATCAGTGTGGGTGATTTTATCAAGATATGCTTAGCCATGAGTGCTGTTGGAAACTGATGAAATAATGGATCAATAAAAATCTCATGTTTTGAACTAAGCGCCCATTTGTCAATCATGTTAAAAACGTTATTCTGAAAAAAAAAGCAACTTTCAAGAGTCGAGGCAGCAGGAGACTGGAGGTCTGGATGCATGAGACAAGTTTCTCAGAAAATGATAGGCATGTGTGAAATTATTTAAGGAAGAGTTAGAAGAGAAATAAAATATGTACTGGGTCATGGTATTGGCTAGTGTCAGGAAGTGGGCTGAGGACACTGGGCAGACAAACAGCAGAACACCAGTCCCACGGGCATGCAAACAACAAAGGTCAGCACGGCCCCAGCTGATGGACAGCTCCTGGAAACAAAGTTAGGCTGTTCTAGATAGCAACTTCTGTGGAAGGGTACAACCAACATCAGCTTAAAGAGCAAAGAGGACTTGTAAAGAAAAGCAGATGGTATCATAACATTCCTGATCTCTGTGCTGATATTGAGATTAAAAGTACCAGCAAAACTGTACTACAAAGATTCATAAACCTGAAAATTCACAGAAATTTTCATTTTCACAATTATTTTAATATAAGAAGTTTATTTTGATACCAAAAATATCTCTTTTTTAGGTTCTCATTCTCACCTACTCTCAAAGTATACAAGATTTTAAAAACCAAGGTATTTTCACAAACATTCACATTATAAAACATGAATTAATTAATCTGCTATGTATTTTCCTGAGGATCTGAAACACTTCAGTTTACAATTCCTCCCACCCACACCAAAACCACCAATGTAGAGCACATCTTTCAAACCAGGGAGATTACTGATATGTCTAAGGTCTCAGAACAAATGTCAGAGAATAGGTTTAACAGTTGTGACTCTAATGCTCTAAAAAAATGCTAACAATTTGAGAGTTTGAGACGTCAGCTTTTACACCAAAACATAAACTTGCTTTAAAATGCCTGATGATACCAAGGATAGGGAGAGGGAGCAAGAAAGAAGAGTATATGTGATGATTCAGAATGAAGAACCAGGGATTACCTCTCAAACTGCAGCTTCAGATTTCCTACCCCAGGCAGAAATACTTGGAAGAAATAGGAATACCTCATAAATGGACTGACCTATCTGCACACTCTTGTGCTACAGTAAAAAAAGCGCAACATTCACTGGTGTTCACATGTTTTTAAAAGCCTGTATGAGAACATTTCTCAAGACTAAAAATAAATACATTGATTCCACTTGCATTTTGATCTGTGTGTCAGTTTAATCAGAGAAATAGTTTTGTCATTTCAGTGTTAACCATGGCACCAATATAGGCTTTCAATATATGACCAACCAGTTCCCACAGAGACACTTCATATACATTATCAGGCATCTTTCTGAGGGATATGACCACAGGGGAAGATCCAGTGTAAATACAGTTGTGCTGGCATAGGTGTTTTTGCTGCTATAGCTCGACATGCCAATCTGTAATTAACTCTGCTGGAAAAAGCACCTGTGCCAGTATAACTGGTTTTTGTGGGACAAAGCTAGCTGGTATCTCCTGCTGTACCTGGCATGGCTCTACTCTTTATAGGAATTATTTTCCTGTAGTTACACGGGTGACAACTTATTCCACCCTCTACCTGACAGCCAATCTTGGCAGCTCTTCTCATGGCACTAACGAAAAAAAAAAAAAAAAGTGGCTAAACCTACATCAAAGTTTCTCTGAATTTTTAAAACGTTTTAAAATTAATTTTTTAAAAAACTATTTTTATTCAGTCTTGTCACCACATTTACAAGCCATTTCTAGCACACACTTAGGAATCACGCTGCCCCCCTACACAAGGAGCCCCGAGAGAGTGGGTGACCGGAGCCCGCTCGGCGGGAGGAGCTGCCTGGGAAAATTAACGCGCGGGCCGCGGGGGAGGCTCGGCCGCAGCTGCTCGGCCCGACCTCCGGGCGCGGGCGGCGGCGACAGGCCCGG
>VZRH01008420.1:0-27574 GCA_013397555.1 Urocynchramus pylzowi | reverse complement strand
GGGGGGGGGAAGAAAAAGAAAAAAACAAACAACCCACCAAACCAAAAAAAGGACTAAATATGCAGATACAATTACTAGAAAATACATTGAAAATGCAGTCTTGTAGAAAAACCTGCCTGGGGCTCAGGAAACCTGAATTCAGCTGGAGGGTATGGAGACAGGAGAAACCAGATGACTCAGCCCTAATGCTAGCATTTAGACTGCCTTTGTTTGGGGCCTGGCTAGCTAATTAGTGGTTTCTCTCTTAATTAAGTTGCATAAAATGCTTGCTGTCTAAGGCAAGATCTGGTGTAAGTGTGTGTAACAGTGTATAACTTTTTTAAAAATTATGTTAAAATTTTTTTTTAGGAAACTAGCTAGAAATCTTTTTACACTGTTATCCGTGAGGGAGGTCTGCAGCCGCAGCTCAGGCCCAAGCACAGCTTAAGACAAAATTAATAGTGCTGAGGTTTTTCTTATATGTAAGATACATTACTGAGATGCATTCTTCTACTGAAACTTAGAATTTCCTCTCCAACAGTTCTACTTTGTTATCTTCTCAAAGGTTTGTAGAAACCTTCTGAGCTTTGGCAATGCAGAGCTCCTGTTTGCAGTAACATAGCTCTCTGTGACCTTCTGAGTTCCCTTCTTGCTTGCCTGAATACATTCCTCTCACATTATTTTTGGTTATGCTACAACTAGCCACCAATGTAGAGCCAAGAAAGTTCTGTTCTTGGTTTCTGTGTGTGCTCAGAGTTACTGTGTAAATGGGCATGCTTTTGGACTGTGCCCAGGCTTCTGAGTACGTTTCTGCCCTTGACCTGAAATAACTGTACTGTTGCTCTCTACCCCTCTCTATGTGATATGCACTGTGAAACTCTGCCTGCCAGTTAGCTACATCAGACTTTTCTCACTGTAACTGTTATTTCTTCACACTGTTGCATAGCACTTTAGTCATTTGAATTTTATTCTGTCTTTACAATGTCTCAGTAGTATCTTGACTCCAAAACTAACCTGAAAACTGCACAAATAATCATGAACTTTTGCAAAATTGTTTATTTTGTGTGATTTTTGGAAGCTGTGAAAACTGCACAGTGCCATTCCAACCTGTAAGGTCTGCAGGATACAAAGGTTGCCTGGAAGTAAGAACTCTTTGAAATGCTACACTTAATCCTAAACCAGGTACTCTTTCTTTGCACTGTGTTGAGCAGACACAAGTCATCCTAACTCTGCGGAAGGAAGGTAGCATGACCTGAAATTTGTAGGGTTTTTTTCAGTTAAGGACAGTGTAACACTTTAAAGCCCTTACTTCCTCATAATGTGTCATTAAACAGCAAGTCTTGCTTATCACTCTTCATCTGCAATTCCCTGTTGTGCTAAGCTCAGTGTAGATTGCTTCCTCTGAACTTTGTTCTGATAGAGACAGGTATTTCTAAAGACAGTAATCCTTTAACTTTTCCCTGTTTGCTAGTAAATACCACAGAACTAGTGTGCCTGAGACCTTTCAGTAGGAAGACTCAGGCCTCTCCTCTTGAAGGCTTTTCACGGTTTCTCAAATCACTTTCTTCAGTAGTGTTGAGAACGATTCTGTTTGAGTAACTAGTATTATTGCATGTTTCTTTAGAGAGAATAGCCTCACTGGTATGTAAATAGAGTCATAAGAGCCAGTGCTCTGACCAATACTTATTTGGGGACTGGAATTGCATGATTTTTCCCTCCCCACTGTGCTATCATACTGCCCTTGAAGTTGGATCAGCTGTCGAATGCCTGTTCAGAGTCCTGAAACTCCATTAGTTTCTTTAACTGCTGGTCCCGCTGGTTTGGGCTGATCATGTTTCTCAGTGTAGGAGAAAGGTGTTCTGTTGTATTGCCTCCTGCTTACTCGGTAATTACATGCTTATTTACTTCTCTTTGGAGAGTTGCTACTCAGTTACCATGCATGCATGAATGACAAGTTTGGTGTAGTTGTGTCATCCCAGGTACTGCTGACACCTTTCTCTGCTTTTTATATCTATGTTTGCTATAAAAGCCTTGTGCAGTTAAATAATGGGTAGCAGGCTACATCTGAAATGCTGCTTTTCCTGAAACTTCCTCCGGTGATGTGTGTTCCATTATACCTTTAGACTCTTTATGGTCTTAAAAAAATTTTACACATTGAATTCAGACTGCTTTGTTGAGGGCTTTGTGCAGTTAGATCTTGAAAATACATGGTGACAAGTTCCACTGTTTTTGATTCACTATTAGAAATATTTTACTACTGTATTTTTTCTTATTTTTTTCTATATGTTTTCTGGATAACCCTTTTCAAAAAAAATTTTCATTGTCATTCCCCCTTGTCTGTGAGGGCACGAAGGAACAGTGGCTCTGTACCAGGGGAGTTACTTGCAATGGAGAACTTGGCCAGCATGTAGCACTTACCTTCCTCCACCACTGAGGCTTGTGATGCTCCAGCATTAGGTAAATGAGAGGTCTGGAATAATGGAGAGCTTGAATCTATTCCAGGTGTTAGAGCTCTCTGCTGCAACCAGATAGTCTTGCTGTATTCTTGCTGACTAATTGAGAATTAGTCTTATATTAGAATATATTTTATTATCTAATATTGTATTATTTTTGAATATTTAGTCTTTAAATTCATTGAGAATGCAACCACCATTCTCACAAAAAAGTTCTACAATAGTACAATGGAGTTTGGAGTAGTGCCAATAGGTATTGGACTGGAAAGGTTTTATTCCGGGCAGAACTATGGCACAGACTTTATTTACAAATAAAATGAGAGCTATGTAGGCACGTTTAATTTTTTTTTTCTTCTAGACTTCATATGTAAAATTGTTTCCATTCTTTTTGAAGTATTAGAGCTTGCACAAATTCTTTTAGAAAAAAGAGGACACTGTTAAAGCTCTTTTTTATTAGATTTTAAATTTACAAATGCTTAATTTTTATCTTAAACCTTATAAATGCTGATTAAATGTGAGTTCATAATTAAAGTTAAGATCTTGATTTCCAAACATTCCTCCTTTTTCTTTAATGGATAATCAATTTCAGCTCAGTCAGTAATTTCAGCTGCTCAATTTCTCTCAACAGCTACTGTAGGAAAAATGTATCAATAAATACATCAAAGATATTCAACTAACTGCCAGAATAATTCTGGGCCTTATCTACCTAATAGATTCCTCTATTAATATATTCACTTCTGATCCTTTTAAAGCTGAAATAGTTGTGTATTATGAGTGTTGTGACTTCAAACACTGGCAGAACTTGAAGCAGTAAAACTTATAGGAGTCATTACAGCATATATGGAAGAGCAGCATGCTTTCATCTTACATTATGACAAGTTATGAATCATCTAGAGAAATAACCACATAGTTTGATCACTACTTATTCATGCTTAAGAGTACTACTTTCCTCCTACTGCTAAACCAAATGTGATTGAGCTGATCCATATTCAAGTTTTTAAAATATAAGTCAAGCTTTTCTACTTTGTAAAATTACAAGATATATTGAGAAGTTTCTTGTACCAGAAATGCATTGCTCTTGCATCACCAGGATGTAGTCTCCAACTAGATTGTTTCTTAGACTTTACACCCTGTAACCATTTCCACAGGTGTATTTCCACCACAGCCTGATTAAATGTTATATCTCTTCTGAACTTTTATTATTTCTCCCCCAGTCTGGCCCCTGCTGCCCTTCATATTCATTCTCTGTTTTGTCTTTTGCACAAGTAGTCTTACAAGATTTTTATCTTCTCTCAGACTTCAGTCTCTGTTACCTTTAATTAAGTTCTTGCTGAACTGGTGGATCTCCCTTCTTGCTTTCATGGTCTCTTCCTTCCCTTTTCTCATGTTCCTCTGCTACCTTGCCTCTTCTTTTCATAGTAATAAAGTTATTTCTTTTTATTGGTCAGTGACATTCATAGATCTTTCTAATCATCATAAATTAAAATAGGCACAGTTTCATTCTAGATATTTTCTTGGCAGAGCTTTAAAACACAAGTGTGAAATGGTGTTGTTGATGGAGTTGTGGGATAACTGTTTGCGTGGCAGCCTGCTCCTGTTTTGGTGTTGTAGACCAAAGGAGTTTCTGCTTTCTTGTAGTGTCCTAGGTTCTGCCTTGAAACTGTATGAATGTTGTAGTTTTAAGGCAGCCTGCTCTTAGTGTTGTATTATCATGGTTAAGAAAGTTGTGGTTTAATATGGTTGGTGGCTACTTCTAAACTACATAAATTCTCCAGACAGCTTCATGTGCTTGTCTGATGCTTGAGTGTTCCAAAAGGAAGAAAGACAATCTGTTACTGCCTTACTGGTCAGCTTTTCTTTCCTAAAAAGAGGCAAAAGAGTAGCTTTGTGCTTTTGAATGTTTGTTTAACACTAGTTTATAAATATTTCTCTACTAACTGTTCTGTTAAATGCAGAGGAAGGAAAATAGACTAAAAACTTCCTCCCCTTTTAATGGACATCTTTGCAGGAACTTGATTTCACAGAAGCTGGCTTTTTTCCCTCTGTAGCACATGTTTATGAACAAATAATCTCTCTGTGTAGTAAATGTGTTATTTTGAAGTCAAATACAATGCAAAACAAATCTGGTTAGCTTATGTAGATAGTATGAAACATCAAAGTTGGGTTGCTTGGATTGCTGGATCTGCATTCTTGTAGTTTTCATTTGTGGTCAGTGGAACCATGTAGCCATGCTTGTAAAGTATGTGTGAGAAACAGAAAAACCCTTGGAGTTCATGATACAGAGCCAAGGTAAAGCAGAACTTGGAGATGAAAGGGTGAGACTTGGTTTTCCTAAGTGGAACTGATTGCTGGAATGAGTAGGGTTTCACTGGAATTACATATGCTGTATAAAAGCAGCACATAGATTTGACATGGGAGGTAGCCCTGCTGTATTGCTTTGAAAGAAATAGGTAGGAATATAATCCCAAGACTTCTTCTCTATCTTTTGTGTGTAGAGATCAAAACAAAGAAAAGTGTGTTAATAACAAATAAATACTTTTTTTCTTTTCTCTGCAGTAAAAGAAGTGGAAAACAAGCATTGCAGAATAATGAGGTAATTCTTTCTTCATGTCAAATATTCTTTAATAATTTGAAATAAAGCTGATTTTTTAAAACTTTAAGTTCTATCACTGTAGTTTAATCTTGGCTATGGTGCAAATACAGTTTGAATGATACTTTCAGATTTGCATTGGTGAAACAAATGGAAGAATCAGGTTAATCACAAGAGGCTGAAGTTTCACTCCATAATGATAGATGCTTGATGTGTACAATGTCCTTTTTTATCTCTTATTGACCTATGAATTTGTAATGACTAGTGTTGTAAAATTTTCTGTATAGATAGGAACAGATTTGGTAGATTGGTATAACTTGTGTTTATTTTTTATGTAAAAGAAAAATGTATGGAACAAGATGCTGAGTCTGACAGTTTCTAGGTTAGAAACTACTTCAAACATCTTGTAGGAGGTTTGTCATTTCCCTGATCTTTTGTGTGTCTGTTAATTCATTTATTTGAAAGGGATATACTAAATCACTTTAAGCTAAGAGTTTTGTTTCATAGTCAAATAAAGTATGAGAGACCAAAAGGCAGAGTCTGTGATTCTGGTGTTACAATGGTATGAATAGATTCCATGTACTTCCATCTTTGCTGAAAACCTAAAAAAAAAAAAAGGCTTGCACTGAATAAATAGAAGGGTGTATGCAAGCATTATGTTAGCTTCTAACACACCTTGACTGTATTATCTACCATAAACAATTATCTTTTGGGTAGCTATACCTATTTGTAAAAACCTTAACTATCTTATTTTTTTTTAATTCCTGCCCATCTTGAATACAGTTGTATTGAATGGTCCTAACAATCTAAGGGAAAAAAACTTCTAGGCAAGAAGATGCTGGAATGAATATAAGTGCAACACAGAAGTATAGAAATGGGGAGGGGCTGAATAAAGGGGAAGAACAGGTTCAACTCACATGTGTTTAGTCATTTGGAAATGTAGCCATCAGACAACATGTTAGTAATTTCTATTACAGAAAGCAATAATGTATGTAGGATCATGCTTCATTAGGACTGGACAGGAGTCTTAGTTGTTTGGATTGCTTGGATTTTTGTGTAAATGATTTTTAATTAAAGGGTTGTAGTCATCTACTGCATAGCATCCTATTTGGCTAGCATTTTTATTTGTAGTTTATGTTCACATAGATTTTTGGAAAGGATGGGACTATTGTTGACTTCATGCTTTGAAAAACAGGTGTAAGCTTCTTCAAAGAGCATTCAGAGTGGATCTTTTTCAGGTTTCCTGCCTGCCTTGTAATATTGATATAGGCATTGATAGCATGGTTCACATGAGCCTTGGGTAGCAAAGGTAGCAGGATTATGTTGATTAGACAGGACTTGTTCAAAGTATGCATGTGCCCTTTTGGTGTGTTTTCAGGACTCAATTCTTCTGTCATGTCCTTATGTGGAAGAAAATAAAAGAAACCTGGAGCATTAGCTTTTAAAAAGTATTCAGGTTAGGACAGAAGGTAGGGTTATATGGAGTGAACAAGTGAAACTGACTCAAATAAAAGGTGGGTACAGAATGGGAGAGTTTTTAAGACTGGTAAGTATACCTAAGTAGGAGTGTGTTGCACCATTTTGTAGAAGTAAAGGAATAAAAAATTCTGGTTTCACTTGAAGCAAGTTTGGGCTGTACAGTCAAAGAGTTTAAACCATTGATTGTCTGGACAAGTAATAGAAGGCATCTTTAAAAATACTGGCTGATGGCATCTTTTAGAGACAAGCAATGTTAAGAGATATTTGCATTACAACTTGCACTTGGATGTACTTTAGTGCTTTGGTCTGCATTGTTTGTTTATCATCTTTAACACAGAATTGAAATAAAAAGTATTTTCTATCATAGCAGTTACTTCCTATTGCAGTTTGTTTTGATAGCTCCCAATTCCTTATTTAATTTGTCTGAACAAGTCTTAAGTTGGCGTGAAATATTGCAAATTTTACAGAAGGAAGGTAGCTGTAAATGACTTGGGTAGGGAAAATATCACATCAGCAGTTAATAATACAAAAAATTCTCTTCTTGTTTTGTTCTGTGTGCAGCAGAAAGAGGGAAAGAAGGAGCGAGCAATGGTGGACAGAGTGTTTATTGCACGAATATGTCGAATCCTGAAAATAATGGTCCCTAGAACACTTTGCAAAGAGGTAAGCATTGCCTGCAATAATAAATAGAGAAATAAAGCTGGAGTCAAGTCTCTTTCAAAATTACATCAGAATTGAAACAACTGCATTAAATAGAACTCAATTGTGCTGTGTATTTTAAAATAGCAACAATTGTGCTGTTTATTTTAAAATAGTAATAGTAGAAAGGTCTACGTTATGCTCAGTTGTTATATATCACTAAAGGTTCTGTTTTCAGTTACAAGATAAGCCATTTACTGTCAGCTGATGATAACTACTGTTGTAGCATAACTTTTAAAAGGGCATCTGGGTTTGTCTTGTACAACGCAGTACACCTCTGTGTGCAAATGCTTCCTGGCTTTAAATAGGATGCAGTTCATTCATTATTTTGATTTAATAACTTATATCTAGGTCGACCTGTATTAGAAAATGAATTTGTCAAAAATTCTCTTCCTCATCATTTCAGGAAATGATGTAGAAATCGATGCCTCCATCTTTCTCAGGCTTTCCAGGACACTTGTAAAAGAAAAACGATCCAAAGCATTAGTTGAGCTCGGAACTTAAGCAGTGAACTGTAAGAACTTAAACACACATCAGGCACGAGAGCAGTGAGTTGTGATGTCCAGAGTGTAGAACAGCGACCTTCAGCAGCCCAGCTACAAAAAGGAGGTGCATAGAAGGTAGAAGCTTGGATGGAAATGCCTGTGAGAGTGCTCACAGAGCTAGCCTTTATCAGCTTCAAAAGGTCATGGCCATTAGAAGAGGTTACGGATAACCCCAAAAAAGCCCAAACCTTGCTCCCATATTTGAAAACAAGTTTACTGGAAGCTACAGGCTGGTCAGCCTCACTATATTCCTGGCAAGACCGTGAGCAGAATTTCCTGTAAGCTAACTCTGGCCACACAAGGGACAAAAACATGATTGCAAGCAGCCTGGATTTACCAATGACAGATCATGCCTTACTAACCCAATTGCTTTCAGTGATGGGAGAACTGGCTGTGTGGATAAAGGAAGAACAGAGGATATTGAAAACTTTGATATCAGGTCTCCCTTAATACCCTGACAGCCAAACTGAATTGGTTGGGTGAGTGGACAGTGAAGTGAATGGAAAACTGTCTGCACCGTTGGTCTGACTGGTGACTGGTTACTAGTGGCCCTGTTTTGAGTAGGGAGTGAAGTAGATGATGTTCAGAGGTCTCTTGCAACCTTATGGCAGAAAGATGTCTCAGAATAGCAGTAACTTCTTTATTCCTGCAATCCTCCATCTTAAAATGTATGTCCAGTATGTGTATCAACCAAATACAGCTTTTTAAAAGGCAAACTTTCACTGTAAAAATGTAGTCAGTACTTTACTTAAAGTATTGTGTGCTAATGTATTTCCAGCAAAGTAAAGAATTTACATTATCAAGGGCAGCAGGGTAGTACTTTTCTGGTACAGTTAGATGACTTACTGAAAAAATGGTGAATTTTAGCCATTATTTAACTGTTACATTTCTGTGGTTGTACTAGACAGGTTATTTGCTGCTTATTGCTGTGATGCTGGTAGTCCGAACTTACTGTGATATTTGGATGATTCAAAATGGAACAGTCATTGAAAGGTACCTATACATTTGTTATTTTTACACATTCTCTCATGTTTAACAGGGAAAGTCGACTATCAAAATACATATTCGGACATTTTATAGCTTGCTTGTTTAAAACTGTTTGAAAACTGGTGTAGTTGCAATTTGGGAAGGGACCACTATATTTTGATAAACATATTAAATTATTTTTGTTCATCAATGAAATTATTTGATTAAATTAATGTTTTTAAACTATTTATTAAATATTCATTTGGTAACATTTTGTACACTGAAGACTCTAAATCTTGTTGATCTGAATGTCCAAGAAGGTACTTCAGAATAGTGGTTTTATGTCTTAGACTTTGACATGTTGTGTGGATATTAGGACTTTTATTTCTTCCCACTGAGCTGTTTGCTCTTCAGATTGATAAAAACAATGCTTTGGATCTTTATGTTACAAAGTGGTTTTTAGACCTCTGATTATTCTTGCTGGTCTTGTTGCTAATTGAAGCAAGTCACAATGTGTCTTGAACTGTGAATTCAAAATGATACTGTGCTTGAGAAGAGACATCTGGTGCTTTGTAGAATGGAAGGACTGCTTTGTTTCTCTTGTGAGAATCTGTGAAAGCAGGGAAGGGAAAGAACTGGTATTCTGTGACCATGAATTTTTGAGCCCTTAATGTGGGCAGTGACAGAGGAGCAGACAGGAGATAGCTGCTCAGTCTGCCACTTGCCACTTAGCTTACTTCAGGGTGTCAGACTGGATCCTACAGCTGATGCTACAGGTTTCCATGATGATTTTTTTTTCTCTGTGTGGTCCCCTGAGAGTTTGTCCACTTAAGACATGCAAGTTTGTACTTTGTTGTTTCTCTTGTAACTGACTCTGAGCTGGTGGTCGTTTACAGTGCTATCATTGGCCGCAGCAGAAAAGATTTCAAGAAATACTTGTTCAACTTCATTGCTGCAATGCCTGCTGTAAGTGCTTTTCTTGTGCTGACCTATTAGTAGAACATATTTTAAATGTAAATTAAAATTTTGAAGAAAAGATCTCAAAGGAGTGTCTTAAAACCTATGGAAATTAGTTGTTTTACATACAGGTCTGTATGAAAACACATTTTATTTTCTGGCTCCAGTGTCTGGAAGACTTTATCAGCATATTTCCTTATTGGTAGCAACTTTTTTTAATAGATATGTTCAGGTTTTCAGGTTAGCTTTGTTGATGGCAATTTTGACTATAGATTTGGGATTCTTTTGGCACCATTGAAGATGAAGATTTTTTTAAAGACTTCTTTATATTTCTTAAAGAAATATGCATTCTCCCAGACGTTAACTTTCCTTCAGCTTATTGGCATCTCTGATCTGCACCAGATAGAAATAATTGTTGCTACCTGGTTTGCAATACATTTTAAAACTAGTTGACAGATTTAAGGCAGTGGTTGTGAAATGGTGGCTCTTTTCTAGAGCTTATCAGAAAAGCTGAAAATATGTAATATGAATGTATTTTTATCTTAAGTGGTGAGATCCTCTGGGACCTGGAGACAGAAACCTAAGCAGTGGTCCTGTAGACACTGTCTGATTGGTCTTAGGTGTGTTTATGGCATTATTGACTTTTAAGGGGAGAATTGATCTGTTTTAAAGTGTTTATACAATTTATGCTTCAAATTGATCTAAGTATATTTGCTCTTGTTAGTTAAATATTATTGTCTCTTATTTTAGATCTCTTTAGTTAATAACTTCCTGAAGTATGGTCTAAATGAACTGAAACTCTGCTTCCGAGTAAGACTTACCAGATATCTCTATGAAGAATATCTTAAGTAAGTAATACCTTGTCTACAGATTTTCTAAGTTGATTCAAGTAATTTTAAGTACATAGGAAGAAGGTTGCAAGGTTGCAGTTAACTTGCAGTTGAGGGTGAGTGGTTTATCCAGGTTGTATATGCCATCGATACAGAGACAGTAAAGTTGGCTCAATTGGGGGACAAAATGCACTGCACTGCTTCCATGATTGGGTCAGATTCCAAAGTACTTCAGGTGCCTTCATATGGTGAAGGCTGAATTGGATGCATGAGCTTGAGTGAATTTAGGACTGAATTTTGGTTGTCAGATGTGCTGTAGTAGAGTGTGTGAGGGTTTACTAAGTTCAATAGTGGCACAGCATGAGCCTGAGCTTCAGCTCAGACATCCTGGAGCCTAATTGCCTAAACAATCCTGCAGCATTTAATGTGGATTTAGTCAGGTAAAAGCACAAGCTATGTTGATTCCATACAGTAATTTAATGTTTGCTCTACTTAGCATCTCAGTTGTATGAAGCAAGGGTGTTCCAGTTATTTCAGATCCCAGGTAATGATTTTTTTTCCTGCCACTTAGCAATTGTTTTGTTTCAGAGCTTATACATACTACAAAATGGGAAATCTGGACAACAGAATAGCTAATCCAGATCAACTCCTTACACAGGACGTGGAAAAATTCTGTAATAGCGTAGTGGACCTGTACTCAAACCTTAGCAAGGTAAGTCTTTTGAAAGAGAACTTGGAGTAGTAGCTGTAGACATTTAGGATGAGGCTGTCAGTTCACAACAATTATGTGCATTTGTATGTGGATTGTTTGGAGTGTGGTGCTAAAAAAATTGTTTATGATGCTGTATTGTTTCACATTTTGTAGCTTTCATGATCAAAGCACTGCTGCAAGTTGTTATAATTTGTACTAAATTTTCTTTTAAAGAACACAGCATTCTTTTGCAGATGAAATTTGTGATGACTTTGCTCTCTCAGGTAGATAGTTTTCAGAAGAAAAGCAATGGCTAGCTCTCAGTTACACACAAATATTTTTGTGTGTAGGGAGGTGTGGTTGAATAAACTTTTCCCTGTTTCTAGTGTGAATTTTAAGGTGATTAGGTAGTGAATGAGAATACCGTTGACATTTTTAGACTAAATTTTTTTGTAAGTATTTGTAAGTAATTTTTTTGAGTATAAGTAAACTACTTTTTTAAGTTACTTTGTTAAAAACCTGCTGACTACAAAACCTGTAGTTCAGCTGTTTTAGCTTAGTAAGGGAGGTTATAGAACTTTGGAATGTTCCTCATATCAAGTACATAGCCAAATATATGGCATTATCTTTTCATTCAGTATTTCTCTTAATTACTTAAGTTAAATTTTTATGGGTTCTAGTCCACCTTTGATAAGTGAGCAGAGTGTCATTACAAGCCTAAAATAGCAAAGTACTCTTTTCATATAGTATGCATTTATCTGAAGATCATGATGTTTTTATGTTCAATTCTAGAGCCAATGTTTTCAGTAAAAAGTCATGTGGCTGAGATTCCTTTTGTCTTAGCTTTTAGTTTGTATAACAGACTAGCCAGTATTTTAGTACAGAACTGTAACTGTTCTTGGGGTGGTACATGGCTTCTGGACTGTTTTATATTAGTTTTGTGTTTGTGTTCTAAGGCTTTTTTCCTATGCTTCTTACAGCCCTTCTTGGATATAGTTTTGTACATCTTCAAGCTAACAAGTGCAATAGGAGCACAGGTAAATTGAGTGGGTTTTTTAGAACTATAAACACATTTTCCCTTATTTTGTTATAGCCTTGTACCTGTTTGGAATCTGAGGAAAACTCTAGGTGGTAGTTGTGGATTCCTACATTATTTTAAGAGCTATACTGAAAATAGGCATTTACACTTAATGTTTTGTGTGCTTTAGTGCCCTCTATTTTGAGGCAAGCAAAATAAAAACCAATATTTTCAGGCATTTGATCAACAATTTGAAGGACCAAAAAAGTTATTTATTTTCTTCTAGTACTTATTTGGAAATCCTATTTAGTATAACACCCTTTAAACTGTTTGTCTTGCATGAATTGTGTTTAAAGGTGAAAATAAGTTTTCTGTTTCTGTGCAGCCTCTGTGAGGGGAAACCATTTCTTGCATTGAGCTGTAAGACTTGATAAGCTGAATAATTTCAGAATTAATTCTTCAAATTAGTGAAATGATGCATTACAAAAATGTTCAGGAGTTGAAAAGGAGTAGCTGTGGGTCACATGGTGCAAGTTTTGTTGGGACAGGCTTGCAGTAAGGCTTAACTGAACCTTGGTAACTATCAGTCTCAGATGTCTTTGTTCTGCTCTCTGTAGTAGTTATTGTGTGCAGTTTATGCCAAATTCAGTTTATGCCATTCCATGCTTCAGTGGTATTTAATCATCTGTCCTTCATCTATGGAAACTTAGGATCCCAGACTGCTTGAGAGACCAGGAAACATGTGTAGG
The DNA here is from genome assembly GCA_013397555.1 of Urocynchramus pylzowi. Classification (NCBI taxonomy): domain Eukaryota; kingdom Metazoa; phylum Chordata; class Aves; order Passeriformes; family Fringillidae; genus Urocynchramus; species Urocynchramus pylzowi. Next base: position 14,618 of record VZRH01008420.1, on the reverse strand, counting down.
GGACAATGGGATTGAAATATTGACTGCTGTGTGATACTTCAGCAAGTGTAAAGAAAAAGAAGTAGACAGAAAGGAGGGAGAAGAAATGAGAGGGTACCAGTAAATCATTAATGAAATAAGCTAGGACAGTAGGGGACAGGTCACACTGGGTGGTGATAAAAGCCTGAATAGAAGGCTGGGGTGGGAAGGACATCTAGGGACAGAGAATTAGTAAAATTAGTAAAGTAGTATCACCAAAGGTGACATGGTGGGAATTGCAAATGTAATTGAATTGGCACCATAGGCACATAGGAGGTGAGAACTAAGGGATTCATGCTTTCTGGGCACTTTGGATACAGATACTGTAATTTGAGACCACCTAAGCTTTGACTCTTTTTTGATATTCCCAGGGTCCAGCTAGCATGATGGCGTACTTGATTATTTCAGGGTTTTTCCTTACACGTTTAAGGAGACCAATTGGCAAGATGACTATTATAGAGCAGAAGTATGAAGGGGAGTACAGATATGTCAACTCCCGGCTCATTACAAACAGGTATGCACTTGCTTGGCTGCTAAGATGTAAGATGCTATGCTGGGGGGTAAATGGAAGTTGTGTGTTAAAATATACTTGGGAAGTGTGATGCTATCAGGTCTGAGCCAAGTGTTTGCATCTTTATCAACTGTAAAGTAATTTGTATGTGACTTATATTCAATAGTCAAGACTAAGTGGGATGTATTAATTCTGTGTTCTACTGCTGTGAAATAGTACAAACCCTTATTTCATAAAGTAACTGAAAGTGCTATATTCCCATATTTTATGGCTGACTTTTTTCAAAGACTGTCTTTAACAAAGTGAAGTTGCATTATTTTTGTTTGTTTCTTTTTAGTGAGGAAATTGCTTTTTACAATGGAAACTTGAGAGAAAAACAGACTATTCACAAGACTTTCCGTAAGCTGGTAAGCCTCTTTTATTTCTTAAAATATTTTAAGCAAAACTTAATTAATTCTATCATGATGATTCTTGACATGTGTTCATAAAAATTGACTTACAGTGGCTTGATGTTTTTGCTGCTGCTTTCATTTGATTAAAAAATCAGCTGGTAGGCTATAAGCAGAACAGGAGTTTCTGTTAGAATGGCCTTTCTCTTGCCACTTACTTCCTTGTCACCCACCACAATTATTGTTCTCACTATTCAGTTTCATGGTAGGTTGTTTTGCTCACAAATGCAAGTCTTTGCCAGCAGGGACTCTTGTGCAGTGCTTACCACACTTAGAGGCATGTTAATGTATCTGAGGTACTGAAAAATAACTGTTTGGAACCAAATGCCTAATAAAAGATGGTAACACAGGTACTGGTAGAGTTTGAACTTCTTTCTTCTGTCACTTACCAGGTGGAACACTTGCATAATTTCATCCTGTTCCGGTTCTCTATGGGTTTCATTGATACTATCATTGCCAAATGTAAGTGTGTCAAGTGCTAATGGATTCCTATAAATAACAAAACAAACTTTTTACATAAGAAATGTATTTTTTCTTGCTGTTTCAATTAATGTGCAGCTTAAATATTTATTCTTAAACTGCAGACCTTGCCACTGTGGTTGGCTACCTGGTTGTTAGTCGTCCATTTTTGAACCTGTCTGATCCCCGTCATCAGAATAGCACTCATGCAGAACTTTTGGAGGTAAATAGACCAGAATTAAAACAGCCTCTAGATTTTAAATTTTGTTAGTCCATGTAAAGAAACTTTCTTCTACTCTAGGATTACTACCAAAGTGGAAGAATGCTACTGAGAATGTCTCAAGCTTTGGGCAGAATAGTCCTAGCAGGGCGTGAAATGACAAGATTGGCTGGGTAAGCTTAATAGTAAGAATCTTTCTCATCTCAATTTCAGAAACTGATTGTGGAATTAAAATAAACTTATGTGCTTTGTTCCTTGCAGTGTGCTAAAAATTCAGTAATTAAAAACATTTTATGCTGAAAACACATCTGAAGATGTGCTAATTATATCCACTAGAAGTTTCACATCTTGGTGGTGCTAGCATGGAGTTTGAGTATAGTTGAAACCTTCTCAAATGGTCTTAAATTAATTATGTGTTGATTATTTACCAAACTTTTTTTACATTGTTAGAAATAAAATTTGGCTATTACAGAAAAAGGAAAAGGAGCTTTTAAAATATGGTGCATATTAGACAACCTGGTGCAACTCTAAAATGTAAACATTCTACTTCTGTGCTGGGTTGAGTAACTTTGTAATTTTAGCAGTTTGACAGAATGCTTATTAGATCTTATGTAGATTTTTTTTCTTTTAAGTTTCACAGCTCGAATCACGGAATTAATGCAGGTTCTGAAGGACTTGAACAGTGGCAAATATCAGCGTACAATGATATCACAAGAAAAAGGTAGATGTGATATAATAAGCAATGTGTCATCTCTGTGTGGCATTTCAGTCACTAATACATCTTTCTTTATTTAAGATGGAGAGAAAAAGCAACCTTTGTCTTTGATACCTGGATCTGGAGAAATTATCAACAGTGATAATCTTATCAAGTATGTTTGCAAAGTTTACACAAGTTCAATAGTTCAATTTTTTTAATGTAGACTTTTTTTTAAGTCTTTCTCTCTGCGACCCTTAATAGAGAGCTGAGTACCTGTTACTACAATTTGCAGTTCCTGATGAACTTTAGTTTATTTACTAGTAATTCTACCTGACACCCACTCAGCTTTTCTGTTCTGTAAGCCAATTCTTATCCTCTCATATTAACAGAAGATGTAATCTGCTCTCTGGACTTGGGGTTTTTGGTAATGTGCCTACTGTCCTTTACAATATGACTTCTCAGACCATCTTGTTTCCTCTTAGAAATATATTAGTTATGGATTTGATTCCATTTTATTATTCAACTGTAAAAATCAGGGGCAAGTCTGTATTCATTTACAAAGTACTTGCTTTTAGTTCTGCATGCTTAGAAATTTCGTTGATGTACTTGATGTTCCTACATTCTTTGCAGTCTGAGGAATGTAGCATTCACATAGTACTAGTACTTAAAGGCATAAAATACAGCCAGTTAAAAGATCAAATAATCTCAATCTGGGTGGTGTGGAAAGCAGATAGGGAAGTAGAGGGGAAAGACAGGAAGGAAGGGGGGGAAGACAGGAAGGAAGGGGGGAAAGAGATGATACAGCTATTTTTATTCATTTAAAAAAAAGGCAAGGGGGAGGTGAGCAGAGATTGCATGTTGTAGAACTAGTGAGATACACTTCACTACTAGGTTTAAAATGCCATGCATCCTTAAATGTAGGTTTATATCCACAAGACGTTTTGGAGACCAAAAGCTTAGAAGGATTAAAAAAACAAATACAGGGAATAAAACCAAGCCTGTGAATGGAGATGTTTAAAATCTAGGGTTTCAAGAACTTCCTTAGCTGTTAATAGTTGGAAACTGGGAGAGTGAATGAAGTACTGGTGAGGTGTTTCCCAGTGCCTTAAATCTCTCAAGTAAACATGCAGTATTAGCTTCTTTTAGACACCTGTTTTTTCTTTTCTAACTTTGCAATACATACAGGTTTGATCATGTTCCATTGGTGACACCTAATGGAGATGTTTTGATTGAAGACCTTAACTTTGAGGTAAGTTTTTTAGTATCATAGGAAGCAATATTAATATAAAATTTTCAAGGGAAGATGATAGCTTCAGAGGTCATCCTATTTATAAGAAAAGTGCAAACAAATCCTCCTGTTAGTTTAAAAAAAAGGCAATAAGCTATTTTATCCAAAAAAGTTTTTATTGTTACAAGTGCATTTTCTTCCAGCTGCAGTTGATGTTAAACCAATTGGGGGAAAAAGCTAATTTTTGCTGGAAATTGCTCATTGTAATGTCAGAAAGTTGTGTACAAGCATATGATGATACCAGATTGTCCTGTTGATTGTAGAAACTTTTAGCAATACTTTCTCACTACCATTTTATGTGCTGGCTTTGCAATTTTAGGTTCGATCTGGTGCAAATGTGCTGATTTGTGGTCCGAATGGGTGTGGGAAGAGCTCCCTGTTCCGTGTTCTTGGTGAGGTAAGGGGACTTTATAAAACAAACTGGGGAGAATGTAAAGCATGGTTGTAATTCGACTTTTTTGTCAAATTTTAATCTTTTTCCCTTTGCAGTTGTGGCCTTTGTTTGGTGGGCGTTTAACAAAACCTGTAAGGGGAAAGTTGTTCTATGTTCCTCAGGTGAGACCAAGTGCTTTACTCGACAATAATGTTCTCTTTCTTTGTACTTTGACTATGTTTAGAAATATTTGACATATCTTTTTGGTTCTAATTGTATCTCAGAGACCATACATGACTCTTGGAACGCTCAGAGATCAAGTTATATATCCAGATACTTTGGAAGATCAGAAAAAGAAAGGGATTTCTGACCAGGTAATGATAATTAGTTCATTAACCCTTTGTCTTGCTCAGGATGAGTAATGCTTCCAGTTCAGAAATACTGAAACTACTATGAAAAGCATTGCATTTAATAGGACTTTAATAATTACCGGGGTTGATAATGTTATGGTATAATCCTTTATAGCTTTTTTTATTTGTCATTCCTGTTTCCATAAAAGGTGCTGAAGGAGTACTTGGATAATGTCCAGCTGGGTCAAATCTTGGAACGTGAAGGAGGCTGGGATAGTGTTCAGGACTGGATGGATGTACTCAGCGGGGGAGAAAAACAGAGAATGGCAGTATGTCTCAAAAGCATAAATGCTTAACAAATGCAGAGCATAAGTAAAAAATAAAATCTGAACTGTAAGCTATTTTTATTTATTGAATATTAGTATTTGACTTAAAAGAAACCCCCAAAACGTGAAATACCTAAATACTGAGAGAACAACTGAAAAGAATGGGGTTTGTACTCAAAATTTAAAAGGAAATACTGGCTTTTAAACATCCTTTGACCATGTCTTGTGCTTTCATTGTATAAACAGAATTTCTAAAATAATTGTCTCAAATAAAAAAAGTATGAGATAATGCGCAGCTTTTGGATTTTCAGGTTTCAGTGGGTACCAACTTAATTCCCTTTCCATAGTAGATTTTTGAACACTAATTCTTAGTTTAACTTGTAACACTGCACCATTGCTGGTAGTTCTGTATCCACAGTATCTATCTTTTTTTTTTTTTTTGCTTGCATTCCAGATGGCAAGGCTGTTCTATCATAAGCCCCAGTTTGCAATTCTGGATGAGTGCACAAGTGCTGTTAGTGTGGATGTAGAGGGCTACATTTACAGCCACTGCCGAAAGGTGAGCTCTTTGTTTCTGGAATTATCTCTCTGTACATTAACAAGAAACCTAAAAAGGTACAAGCTTATGCCTAGTGCAGACTAAAAATTAAAAAAAAAAAAATCTGGAAAAAAGCTTAAGAGGGGCATACAACTTTATGCATTCTAGAATTCAGTAATCATTTTGTAGTCCCAGAATAATTTAGATGTATGTGTAGCCTCTATACAGAGAACTCTCACTAACTGCTGAGTAACCTTACTTTTCCAGATGGAGTCTTAGATTGTCAAGTAGCACCAAATAACCTGAAATTGTAGCATGCTTTCTTGTTCAAAAGGCTTCTTTTGGCCAGGGCAACAGAAGTAAAAAGTTTGGAAGTTAACATTTACATCTATTTTGAGATATAAAAAGCCAAGCACTCTAGGAAGATGTGATGATTCTAAATACAGCTTTGTGTTTCCTTATCCTCTTAAACTCACTATTTCAGATTCTCTGTAGTGCCTAAATATTGTGAAATCAATAAGATTCAATTTCACACCCTAGTCTGGGAAAGAAAGGGCTTGAAGTGATGTTAGTTATTGAGTAGCAGTATTCCAGAATGATAATGGAGCAAAGCTGTGCCTCCACTGAAATATGGGCTTGAAACTGAAGGAGCCCTCTGGAGTAGTGCATGGGCATTAGGTGAGGACTCTGCAGGAGAAAGAACATTATTTCATGAACTGATTTTGCCACATTGGTATCCATACCCTGACAATTTTTAAAGCCTATTTTCCATATGATTCTTATTCTATGAACATGAATATTAATTTGTGCTTGCCAAGTGGCTCATGCATGTTGCTGAAAAAATAGAATTCCTGGTTAGGCTGTCCTTCCAGAAAGAAAAAAATGTTATCTTGCTTTATCATCAGAGTAATTTTGTCCTTGCTCCTACTGTTGGGGATGAATAGTTGGCTAAGTTGAAAGGAAACAAAGGAAGGTTATTCACTTTAAATTGTCACTCTAAGTGTGTAATTAATTACTGCTTTTGTGGGTTTGGGATTTGTTTTGTTGTTAAAATTCCTTTATTCACCAGCTTTATTGTTTTACCTGCCTCCTGCCTTGCCTCTTTTTTCTCAGTTAATTCTATGTTTGACAAATCTTTAGGAGCAAAAGAATAGTGAAATCAATTAAAAATTATAAATCCCTCCTGATTGCTTCCCCTCCCCCCCTGCAAAATCTTGTCATAAAAGCTATATATGTATAGTGTTAATAATAGTCTGGAGGTTTGTGGTTATGAATTTAAGATCTTCATCTGATACAGTAATGAAAAACTATTAACACCTTAGCCATGAGAAGAATTAACTGTTTTGTGGGTTTTTTTGTCATGTAGGTTGGCATCACTCTCTTCACTGTTTCCCACAGGAAGTCACTCTGGAAACATCATGATGTATGTAATCTTAGCTTTATTAAGAATATTTCTGGGTTTTGTTGACTGTATGAAATTGACTTGGTGATTCAATGTGTTATCATTTTACATCCTAATAGGTCATGTTCTGTTTGAATTTTTATAAGGTTTTACTTTTCATAATCTCATTTTATGCTTTGAAATATTCTTATGCTTTTAGTTATGAAAGAACACTGTCCAAAAATTTTATATGTATCTATAAAATATGAGAGGCTTGTTTAATTCTTCTTTCTTAGACTCAAAAAAATCCTTGAACTAGAATTCAGTAAACATCATGGATTTTTGCTTTCATTATATCTAATACTTTTATGCTTTAAAAAAAGTCTCTAAGACATGGACTTTTTTATTGCAAACTAAGATTTTACTGTTCTTTTTATGCAGACAGACTGTACCTGTGGATAAAAATAGTGAATTAATACACAGGGATGAATCTATGCCTTAAGTATATTGACACAAAACCCAAGAGAACAGTGTGGAGTCTAGATATGGCTGTTAGCAGGCTGATGTATGATAGGCAAAAATACAGTTTAACATTTTTAACAGAGGCAGGTGAATTTAATGACATGTGAGGTGGGAGCAGCTTACCCTCTGAGTTTAAGATTTTGCTAAAACTTCTAAAATATTTTTTAAAGATTTTTAAAAGCACATAAAAATATAATTTATTTAGGTCTTTATAGAGCTGGTAATTTTTAGTTAACAAAATGTGTTGGTTTTTTTCAGTTCTACTTGCATATGGATGGTCGAGGAAACTATGAATTCAAGAAAATAACAGAAGACACAGTTGAATTTGGATCTTAAAGTCATGAACTGGACTGGTAGAGATTGATGATTACAGGAAATGTGTAGAATGTCAGACAATGTACCATAAAATTACTCAGCTTGTTAAGCATTTACTATTATGTAGGATATTGCTAATTGTGTATATGTTGGTGTAATTATTGATATGTACTAAGAATGTCCTTATTCTTGTGGTTTAAAAACCTGCCTAAATTAAATTGGGCTTAAATTAGTGTAACCTGATTCATCTTGGGATGCAAACCATTTGAAATCAGCTGATTTGACTTTTGTAGACCTTCTTTCCCTTTGGTGAAAAGCCCTGTTAAAATTAGGGTTGCTACCTCTCTTGTTCCTGCAAAGCGGTCTTGGATTTTTGCTCTGTTCTATGCATGTTTCAGAGAGATCTCACACGGTGCAGGACATTGTCCCATCTTCAGATCTGTGCTCTGTTCAATGAAAGAGCCTTTTCCTTGTCCAAGCCTTGTGATGTAGCCAATGTGCCCTTGCTGAAAAAGGATGAACTGAAACTTTTTAAAAGACCAAACTAATTCCTTCTGGTGTTTAAAAAAAAAAGTTAAGATTGTTCTTTGCTGGGATTTGGATTAATCTTTGTGTCTGTCCATGCAGTTCTCTGCAGCTCAGCTCCCATTCTCTCCCAATTTAGCAAAAGCTTCATCCATCCTCCAGCCCAACTGTCCTTTTTCTGTCAGAGAAATATTGTGGTAATAAAGAGTTGAGAGGAGTTTGAGGGAGGAAAGGACCAACCCACAAGAAAAAAAGGGAGGGAATGAAAAGTTATGATCCTTGTACCAAAGAAGCTTGTGAATGTTTTTAGCTCTGAAGAAATGAATGACTCCCACAAGAAGAAATAGAAAAGAGTGTGGGTGCAGTCATTCCTCAAATCAGTAGAGGTTATAATGGGCTCAGAAATGTTAATCTGTGAAATAGCAGACAGCTGTCCTGTGTTCAGTCCTGTAATACAGCAGTTACTTTTTCCAAGTTCCTCCTTTTCTCCCTCTTCAAAAAAATTTGATGATCTTATAGTTTTAGCTGCCCTTCATGGCTGAATTTGAGAGCAAGTGATAATGGTACTCTGTGTTTGGTCTTCTGGACTGTGAAGCCTGTGAAACAATGCTTTCATTCTTCATGTTTATTCTCTTATTGTCATGATGTTTCTTGATTTCCGATACAAATTGTTTACTAGTGATTCTCTGTTTTGTAAGGATCTCCAGTCCTTGCTGGTTTTCTTGTTCCAGCTTCCAAATCCCCTCAAAGGAACCAAACTCTTACAATAGTTTACTGTAATTGTTTTTTTCATACAAATAATTACTGTGGTTGTCGTTTGACTTTGACAAGCATAAATGCAGCAAGGTGTTTTTTGTGATCAGGGAATAGGAAGGTATAATTCAAACTGAATTGCTGTTTAGGCTTTAAAACAAAAAAATTACAATACCTGTTGTACAGTGAAGGTCTAGTAGTTTTTTAGTGTTCCATGTAAGATATAATACAGGAATGCACTACATGAAGGCATGCATAAAATATGCAATACATCTGTACTTTGTGCATCTTTTATCAAGGGTTTAGATTTAAAAAATCCCCTACATTTTATAAAATGAATATGTACTTGGATGCACTGCTGTTTGTTAATTTTTACCCAGTTTAATTAGTAAATTTCTTTTATGTTGAAATTGCTACCTGTTAATATTTTTCCTTTTATCATAGTTCTTTCCCCTACCTGTCAGTATTCTTTCAAAGTACTCAAATGCAAACAGCTATCCCAGTACAAGAATCTAGTGACCACAGTAGAGTCTAATGCATCAATGAAGATCATAAAAGCTTCTCTCTGGAGCACAGCATATTCAAGAGAATAAGGTACCAGAATAATTTTAGTGCTTGTTTTACAGGAAGGCAGATAGGTGCCTGATTTCACTAATCTCTTGGTTCTGTTCATTCAGGTTCTCACATCAGCCATAACGTAGCAGGTAGCAGCATGCTGTGTGTGAGGTCATAGTCTTTTTCAAAGTGTAACCATGGAAATAGGGATGCCAGATAGGTTGGTGTGGGATGGTTTTTTGTTTTGGGGGTTTTTTTGTCGAAGTTCTCAGCACAAATGCAACTTCTTCTCTTGGAAGGGGTGTTTTAGTAGCCTTTTAGAGAGACAAAGAAAAAATTCCACAAACTGAGAAAGTTGCTATAATCTTTGTGATTATGGCAGTCTTTTGCAGTGGAGTAGTGAACTTGGGATACTTTAATGTGTTTCTAATGCTAACAAGTAAAACCATGCACAGCACACTTACATTGCCCCCAGCAGCCAATCCCAATTGTACTTTACAATTTTACTGGATGTAATACAATTTTGTGTAAACTTGTATTTATTTTTAAAACTAACAACAAGCAAACAAATCCATCTCCAAAACCAAGGAGGAGTAGGTTTGCCTTTAGGTGCCATGAAGTTTATTGAAACTGAGGATGCTAGTATCTCCTTAGGGCCAGGACTTGGTGTTTCTAAATATAGTGGAAGAAAGAAAAATATTCTTCTGTGCTTGATTGTAAGGAAGGCTTATAAAGAAAATACAAAAAAGAATATTTTAGAATTATATTCTTAAAAGGCCTTACATTAAAGTGTTTGCGATAGACTTGATCTAATGAGAGATTGTAAAAAAATCTAATGAAAATGATCAAAGTCTCAGTTCTGTTGCAGAATTGCACTGTGATACTGTATTTTAGTTATGTTTCTTTAATAGCACAAGTTGGAAGTTCATGAAATGGAATTCTGAACTACCTTAATAGACAACATAATGAATACTTTCAGTCTCAAATTGCTGGTGCTTTGAAGATGGTACTGGAAATAGTCAGATGGCTGCATTTCTATGGTGGGAAACATTCCTGTGTGTAAATACTGTAAAGTGTTTTGGAGGGGGAAATGGCGCTATGTAAATGTAAGACATTAAGTGCCTCTGAAATAATAATAATAAAAAATCTAAAGATAAAATATATCTAGGCTTTTCATGTTTCTTAATGATGAGATTAGGAATTGTGTAATAATACAGTAAATGCATATGCAACAAATGCCAAGTTGCTCAGTGAGCCAGTTGTCTTTGTGTTCAGCTTTGAAAATCTGCAGTGCTGTCTGAAATTTGCCCTGGAACCAGCCAGGTGATGCCATCCGGTCTAGGCTTAAGCAAGTACATGAGCTCAGTTCTTGAAGGCAGGTACTTAGAGCAGTGGGATTATAGATGCATTAATCTGCTTTCAGTCTGCACTGAGATTGGCTCAGTTGGCTGTAGTGTGGTGCTAATAACCTACGAGCCATTGACCTAAGAGCTGGGCTCCATGATCCTTGTGGCCCCCTTCCAGCTCAGAATATTCTCTGATCCTGGCCTCTCCTTTGTCTCCTGGCCACTTCTTTTCCCTTTGTTGATTTTAGAAGGGCATGAATAAGATTAACACAGTATCAGTATGTAATTCTTGTGAATGCTCCTTAATCTTTGTACTTTGAGGATACTAAGTTAATCTTTTTCCACCTTTATTGTATTTGTAAGTTTTATTGGTTTTCCTTTGTTGTGGTAGACATACCATCTGTCAGGATACATGAAACACTGTAGTGTAAAAATGCACCCAAGATATGCTTGAATTAACTGATTTTTAAGTGATCAGTGTTTTCTAATGCTAACTAGTATGGATTTTTTCTTTTCTTAACTGATATTAGTTGTACAGCAAGTAATTGTTGTTGCACAATTGTTGTATTGTAAAGCATTCTTTAAAAAAAAGCTCCCTTTGAAGGAAAATGTCTCAACTGAGAATGCAGTCTTACAAATCAAAGTGTTGTTCAATTAGGTTGATGAGTTAGAGGAGGAAAGAAATGAATTTCTGTGTTGTGGAGAGGATATTTAATACATACATTTATTTTTTAGATACATTAAGGAAGAAGTTAAAAATCCATTATTAAAATTTAAATTTAACTGTTGTTGGTACCGTGAGATGTCCATAGAAGCATCCATGGTAATGATCATCTGAAATCTCACTCTCAAAAAATAGTGGGGTGAAAAGGTTGGCTATGTTTTATAGAGAAAATAAACCACAACTTTTATCAGTCAAGAAAATCAACAGTGTGCAAGTTCAAATTTCTGCTTACAAGGCTGCTGTTCAAAGCAGTTATTTCTGTGTATGATCTATTTGCTTCTTTATTCGGTGTACATAGCCAAATGGTTTGTGCCAGTCAGTCTCTTTCCTGAGCATGGAGAGAGGTTTCTTGATTTTACTAATCAGGGATGTGCAGCTGTGTCAGGAAGAGGTGGGTTGGTTGGATTTCCCTTCACATGTTGTGGTTCAAGGCTCTTGCCAGTGATGTGGACACAGTCAGGTTTTTATTATGATGCCTGAAACTTCACTGGGAAGTTTAGAGTGGCTGTGCTCATTACAGGTTCCTATGTTTGTTTATGTGTTCTGATGAAATCCATCCTGTCACGTGTACTCAGAGGATGAAACTGGTTTTACTTAACTCAGACCATTCTATCATTCATCTTGAAACAGAAATATAGCCAAGTTAGATTATTATGGAAGCAGCTTGTCTTTCATGTTTAAAACCTTAGAAAAAAATGTTATCTTCAAAGCCTTCTTTGAACTTCTGCATCATTTTCTTTCCTAGAATTCAAAAGCAGAGTCAGGTGACAAGTAGCCTGGAACTTCACAGACAGAAGCTGTTTTAAGGGAGTAATTTGGAAATACAGTAAATTCAGGTATTAAATAGGAATAATATGCCTAAGCAAATTCCATGGGGATTGACTTGGGAAACTGAAGACATTGAGCCAGTAATCCTGCAATGAATGCTACAATGCAAGAATAATCATCCAGTTGGCATTTTAAAATGGGAGAGAAGGGAAATTTGGACACTCTATGTGGAATATATCTTTCACAAACCAGGCTTAATCACAATCTCTCTTACATTGCTTAGAAACCTCTCTCTTAGTGACCTTTGGCAAATCTGAACCATCAAGATTGAACACAATTGCTTTTACTGGTGAAAGGAGCACATTTGTTGTAATGCCCAGCCCTGTTCCCTGCTCTGCTTGTCCACAAACCAACAGCCTTTATTTCCCACCCATCCCTCATTTTGGGAAACAAGTGGCATCTACACATGACACTGAACCAAAATAGAACAGAACTGGAAAAATGAGGTCAATTCTGTCTAGACAAAAAAAAAATAAAATGCTGAGACTGGTCTACTTGGGCAGAAATAGGGAACTCCACCTATGTGACTAAGCAAATTTTCTCCACTAAAGTGGAGAACTCTTAAGTTTGGTACAAATCAAAGCTGATTTTTTAAGGTTGATTATTGAAAGTTTGGGGGAGGCTGCTCTGAAAGACAATCCATTGTGTGCAATTGAAGAGGCATTCTGTGTAACCAAATATACCCTTAATCTGCTGATCCTAAGAGGTTTAGTGCAAGTAGGTCGTGAAAAACAATTGACTACTTTTAGTCACTGTGAATCATGACAAGTGTAAAGGTGCTCCCCAAAATAAGCTAAGGTTTGTTTATTTATTTACTTGATAGTAGTATTTTACTACAGGAATGTGTTGGCACAAAAGCAACTGTGAAACACAAGTATGTCAGAAGCAACTGATGGGGCAGGCATGGTTACACAGCGAAAGATGAAGTATCTACTGAGGGGTTAATGTGTTGGAAAAAATAATGGTTAAAAAGTAAAGCATGTGTGCCAGAGGCTTCTTAACACTTGGATGCAATATTATATATTGCAGCAAGACTTCCCTGAAAAGCCAGGAGCCATGTGCAAAAACTTTTTGGAGTATAGTAGGGAATTAAGGGCCAAGGTCAAATCTCAGCCCATCAATGCTAACAAAATTAAGAAAAAAACCTTTCAATTTTTTTCAATTATGAAAATAGTTGTATTTACAATAGTTCTGTGCAGAGAGTTTTAGAAAGGCTGCTTGAGGTTAACATTCTCTTCATGCTTAGGGTGTTACCTCTGTAAACTGCCCCTCGGGCCCTGGGGTGCCTCATGCTGGTGGTGTGGGAGGCGCCGGGGCAGGGCCGTGTCTGACAGACAGCAGTGGTTCCTGCAGGCACCATAAATTTTGTCGTCTCTGAGTTTGTTCTGTAGGGACCTGCTTGAGACACAGGTACAGAAGCCCCTCAGCTGGGACCTGTTTTGACTTCTTGTGCTTATCCTGGCTGTGGAGTGGAAAGTAATTTTTTTCAAAAGGTGTTTTTGGGGTTGCTTTTTCAAGACAGGCTCAGCAGAACTCAAAGCACATACAGCCCAAAATAGCCCCAATTTCAAACACAGCTGCCTTCCAGCTATTCCTACCCATGCCTTACTTTTCCTTGCCGCTGGGTAGCATGTTATCACAGTTCCAAACATAGCTTATACTTCAGCATCGTTCACAGGGCTTCTACAGCTCAATTTATGACGTGCAGGAGTAGTAAAACATTTTCCAGTACTTCTAGAAGACTACAGTTCTTTCTGTAATTTACTTAGTCCATTCCTCTAAGAGTTAAAAGGGCAGTAAGAGGACTCTGTTTTCTGTTTGAAGGATAATGAGGGAAAAAAGTGAGGTAAGAAGCTTAACAGTCAGCATGAAAATCTAATTCTGAGCTATTCCTGAGTTTCTGAGACTAAAGAAGTTTGTCAGGAGAAGGGAGCATGGTTTTGTGCAGGCTTCAACACCAAGATGCAAACAATAGGTAAGTACTGATGGATTGTAGACTGGGGCCTTGTTTCCAGCAATGTTTGAATATTGGAGAGCACAGGCTATATTGCAGTCAAGATTCCTGGAGAAGCTGTTGGAGGGAAGCACTGAATAGGATATGGGAGGTGTTAAGGAGAAGAGAGCTGTTCCTGCCTTTTAGTATCAGATCTTATTGAGCTGTTCTGAGTCTCTCAGTTCCTTTTCATTATTAGAAAAGAGAGGATCTACTCAATTTCTTGTGCTCTTTTCATCCAAATGTTGGTGAAATCTGGGTTCAAATTGGATCTCTGTGTTTGTCATTGAGAAACATTTGGATTGTTAATGTGCTGATCATGCCCTTTTCTACCACTTGGTGTCACCTTTTCTGGCCCACGAAGCCCAGCCGGCCGCCGCAGGTTGCGGGGCTGCTGCGGAGGCGGCGGATGGCTGCGGGCGCAGGCAGGAGCGGCCGCGCTGCGCC